>CABFVZ010003832.1:0-38335 GCA_902151445.1 Timema monikensis | reverse complement strand
GGGGGGGGGGGGGGGGGGGGATGAAATGATGCAACGGGCGGTAACGGTAATATTTTTTTTCAGCCTTATAAAAACGCACACGGAAAAAACCAACTATTTATATTAGATGAAATGTTAAAAGTTGAAAATTACATTAGTATCTCATTTGGTATTCGATGGAAGCAAATGTGGTTGGTGGACTAACTATAGTGGACAACTCTGTGCGTTGTTGCTTTGCTCAAAAAGGGAATAAGTCACTTATAGAGTAACTGAGGTACAGTAAGATTTATTACTACCTGGTAAAAAGTTTACTTCACCTAAAATATATACAGTCCAATTTTAGTAGGAAAACCACAGCTGACATAAGAGTTTATAGATCTGTTTTCATTTTCATACGTCAAGTCATGTGATATTTAGTTGTCACTTTTGATATATATTATCAATACTTATAAAATAATAACAATAAACTAAAATGTCACCAATGTTGATTACAAATCATATAAAATATATTTGTACCTTCTAAAATTTTCTTACTAGCGAAATTATATTATAGCTTTAAATTTTGGCCGATATATCTGTGACTTTTTGTCCTATATATCCATAATATTCACATATCCCATAAGGATAATATATTAGTTCTGTATAAACAGACGTGAAAGTACAAGACTTCATTCATCCAGTAAAAAAATCACAGAAAGGAAATCTTTTCTGAAAACGACCAAACAATATTTTCGCAATAACCTTACATTTTTAGTTAGGTTAGAAAAAAGTGCCAATTTAATTGTATTTAACGTGCACTGAACAGATTGATTATATCAGTACCCGACTTATAAATTAACTTAAATCTATAACAGAGAGAACATCCAGCCCCTGGCCGTTAATTCATCACTGTGAAAGGTGAAACACATATTTTACCAATGATACATTTTCCGGCCATGCCAGGAATCAAACTCACGACCCTTGTCTCAAAATATAAATATGTTACTGACTAAGCTAAGGTGCCCGACAAAAATTGTTATTAAATATAGATACATTAGATAGAATGTTTGTCTGCATAAAATGCTGACTGTTTCCTTCCCTGGTATTGGTGATTTCATTTATATAAGAGCGTGCATCACATACCAATCAACTCTGTGATCCAGTCAAGAGCGTGCATCACATGCCAATCAACTGTATGATACAGTCAAGAGCGTGCATCACATGTCCATCAATTCTGTGATACAGTCAAGAGCGTGCATCACATGCCCATCAACTCTGTGATACAGTCAAGAGCGTGCATCACATGCCAATCAACTCTGTGATACAGTCAAGAGCGTACATCACATCTCAATCAACTCTGTGATACAGTCGGTTAGAAATAGTAAAATTACTCCAATACTATCGCACGTGGATGATTTCTGATTAAACATTAATGGAGATAAAGAGTTAATAGAAGTTCCTAATTCTGAACCATGTTGATATATTAAATTACATTTGGATAAAAACTGCATTTATAAAGTAGTTTTTAACCATTTTAGAACGTCTTCACACAAATCTTCATTCTGTCATAATAGACACATACTGTAGTTATTAACAAGAAACTTTGTCGCTTTGTCCCCCATCGTCACCACGGAAAATGTCGAGTAATCATTCAAATACTAATGTACTGCACACATTTCTGACATATTGTAGGTGTTTTCTTTTCCCTTTTACTCCCAAACCTCGCGCGAGCCGGGAGATGAGTTGGGCCTGCTATGATAAACGCTCGCTCGTAATTTATGAATGCCATGACTTCTGCATGAAGCCCGTACAAGATATGACGATGTTGTTTTCTCACAAAATCGACTTAAATTTCCTTGAGATCGACCAGTTGCCGAACTCTGGTATTTACTGGAATCGGAGCTAGGCGCTTTCTCCGCCATAACGCACTTTAGAATCTCGATAAATTATGCAATATAAGCGCAGCTCTCATCCCGTGGAATATCGTCCGATACCGCAATACCCAGTCTCCGTAATTTATCGCCACTCATCGCGGTAACTTTTAATTAATACGAATATGATTTGGCAACATGAAATAAATTAATAGTTCATTTTTTCAATGATTAGTTTGGGTTAAAACAGAAATTATTAATAGGAATTTTTTGTGTGTAATTTGTGAAGTGGTCATTTTAATATACATGCTATGTCCATGTGTGGATATAAGTCTGTGTGTATGTGTGTGTGTGTGTGTATCGTTACAATTATGTTAACATGTTATTTTATGACAACCAGCATTGCTATTTACGAAGTTTGATTGAATCAGAGTGGAAAAAAAAAGATTGTATCAGTAAACAGATTAAATAATTTCCTTTTTTGTACGTGTTGTTTGTTAGGTTAAGGTGGCCACCTCAGCAAGCGAGATAGTATCAATAGCTGTCAGGCCACACTCATTCGACCATCTAAATTTTATTGCACAGTTTTAACAAGGGTAATGAGATGCCTACAAATAGTGATTCAGTGATTTCAAATCATTGCAGTTCACGATTTACAAGGGGTCCAACTTACTATTTTATGCTTTTTATATACCATTATTAAAGTAAAGTAATTAATGTATGGGGTTGTAATTTAGTATAACTAGACATTCATACATCATTATACACAATGCAATATTTATAATAGGGTCTAATAGTAAAATATCTTTTATTGGCACATATTAATATTAATAATATATGTTATAACAATAGGAACGCACCCACCCTGTAATTGAAACTCCAACCATAATATTGAATATGTGTTGGTTAATTGATCAATTAAAAGCTAGATTGAGTGGTTACAAATTTGGTAACTTGTAGTATCTAGTGGGGTTGCCACAAATTTGGTAACCTCTAGTATCTAGCAGTATAGCCACAAAGTTGGTAGCTTATATTATCTGGTGGGATAGCCACAAAGTTAGTAGCTTATCGTATCTAGTAGGATAGGCACCAAGTTGGTAACACCAAGAATCTAGTGAGAAAGCTGCGAGGTTGAAAACTACTTGAATAAAGCCTTCTTTTCTTATTTTCCCCTCCTACTTCCTTTTACTCCTTTCCCTCATATCACAATCATTCACGGACACGTGGCATATCTTACACCCACGGGTTGGTCGTGTCACGTGTCGTGGTGGTGACCCCCTAGCGTCGCGACGCTGGTGCCCAGCCGTCTCTTTCGATAGCTCGTCATCAACATATGTGAGGGATGCGTCATTGCCGCCAGCCTGCGCCTCACCGAGGAAGATAAAAACCCGAAATTTCTAGCCTGGACGTAAACAGAATAACAACATTTTGTAGATGAATAAGATACTCACTGATGAATCTATGAGAGCAATAAAAGCTACCTTATATATATATATTTTTACAAAATATAGAAAAATTAATATTTTGTCTTAGTTTCACGAGTTTACAAATATATCACGTAATATGTCTTGTTCCACTCGAGTGGAAAAACCAATAATAATTACATGGTGGTTTTATTATCGATCATGAACAACGCCCTCAAAGTTTGAAATTGATATTTTTTACACGGGGCTTTAAAAAAAAATTAAAATATACTATAGAGCAAGGTTCGGCAACCTTTTTGGGCCTCGATTGACTAAAAGACTTATCAAAGGTCCCGCAATCCTCCTTCGTTTCTCCACATATTTTTTTAGCACAACTTCTTACTACCCGTCCGGATTATACGCCTATGCACTAGTTGCACTAATGGGTTAGGGATTATGAAGGCATACTTGAGTGTAAATGCACCCGCATTAGCGTGGAGGGAGAGTATACAACAATTTTGGAAAAACACGCTTAGTACACTTGACCAGGATCGAACCATGATCTCCCCATCTTCGGTAGTCTAGTCTAACACGAAAGAAGCACGTTAGACGACGTGGACACCGATATGAGTCACTCTAATTTTAACTTCTTTTTTTGTACATATTTGTTTTATTTCCTAAAATCAATCTTCCAAAATTACTTATGTCCCCGCCCTTCTAAAAGTAAACATAGAATAGATAAAATTTAAATTTTCATATTAAACTGTTTAAATTTCTTTTAACATTACAAACTATGATCGCTAAAGGTTTTTTGGTCACACTTAAATATTATTTGTGAGACTAGGGTCTCAAAAGATCGACTTTAATAACAATGTCGCCTGTAGTTTCCTTACGTGATCGACTGAATATTGACACGAGATCGACTGAATATTGACACGAGATCGACTGAATGATCGCGATCAACCAGTTGCCAACCCCTGCTACAGGGCCTATCTAGAAGTAGAACATGAACAAGATGTCTTGTTTAAAACTTTTAAATTTTTATTTTACATGGGTATATTATATTGAAAATTATAAAAACTGTTGAAATTTATTTTTAAAAACTAAGGGACGACAGACCCTCCCATTTAGGTGTGGTGGAGTTTTGAAGTTGGAGAGTGAGAAACACGATTCACAGAAAATACAAACATGATCTTTTTCCGGTAGCCAGTGATAGCTTTTTACCACACTATTGGTGTTATTTTATAGGTATTGATATAATCTATCAAAAGTTACACCTTAAGATCACATGACCTGACGTATAAATACATGAAAGCAGATCTGGTAACTTTTATAGCTGTCAAATAAGACTCTCTTCCTATGAAAATTGGACTGCACATTCGCGTTGGGTTTGACACATAAGGGTTTTCCTCCTGCCGTTTCAAATGCTGGTGCAGTCCATCCTACGCAACCGCCCCTCCATCCATTTAGATATTGACACAATAATAACCTTATGTTCAAAAAGTGTCACAGGGTAGAGGGTGGTTTGAATAACAAGCAGCAGCTCGCTAAAAACCGTCCATTTGGTCTCGTGGAGGCGAAATTCAATTATGATAGCCTTGGTTGTACGCTAACCAGTCATACACTGCCGTGCGGCACGGTTGTCTAACTGTCAGGAGCACAGTAGTAACTATCTTGTTTCAGGAAAAGGGTAGCATGAGGATTACAACTAAAGAGCAGACGTGTCTGATCTGATACCGGAGTTCTAGACAGGTTCACTAGAAGTAATGTATGGCACGAAGGCGAGATTCAACTCGTATTATTCCTAAACTCGAGAAACCAAGTGGGTTTATAACGTTTCTGGGTGGAGATGTCTGGTAGTAGAACAAAAGGGGAAGGAGAAAAATATAAATGACAATAAAATTTGTGCTGTGACACCCCTCGCCCCTCATTATATTCACAAAGATCCATTCTACGCTCCTATATCAGCTACCTTTCGTTTCCCGGACATTTAACTCTTAATTATCAACATAAATATGGGGATTTTTGTACTTTTCATAGGGAAAATGTCAACTTTTAAACTATGTTTATTTACAAGTCTATATATGTATAGGGTCATTAGTATTCACTAAACATCCGGAGAGAAGCCCCTAAGGGCTTCCCAGCTACACTGTACCTAGGCTCAGAGGCCCCTCCCTACCAGTGCAACCACTAATTCCTATCGGGGACGGAACCTCTTCGCCAGAGGTGGACCGAAGTCCACGAGTGCCATTCCGGGTACTCGGGCACCCGAAAAAATCCCAGTAACAGCTCTTCCATGCCAGCCTACCTTGGGCTACTTGAGAGAAGAAAAAAACCTCCACTGGGACCGGATGGAGGGAGGAGTTGGCTCCTCCTAGTGATCACCCATCATGAGAAAGTCAGGAGCTCAGCCTCCGAACAATCGTCTCCTCAACCTTCGTTCTTCTTACCCAGAACTTTCTCTTTGTCCCCAGTCTTGGCTGCCGCCCCCTCAGCACCATTCTTGAGACCGAGTGTCCGTAGTTGCCCAGCGAGGACCTCGAGGAGGTGCCCTGACCAGGTGTCCCCACTACACGGGTACGCACTACCAACCGCTTAGTGCATGTCGAGAAGCCCCGCTCCTCACACACAGATGGCCTTGTCGGGGTCTTAGCTATGCCGGACTCCAGCGTCCATCACATTGCCCAGGGGCCGCCCCGTGGAGGCGCCCCGACAGTATTTTTAGAGATTTGTCAGTACCGGAAGGTGGCAAAGACAGTCTAGTGCTCGTTTGTATGAAACGTACGTGGGCACAGATCACGTCCTGGGCACCGTGCGTCGGGCCGGACAAACGCCTGAGCACCGTGACCCCCTATGTATAGGGTCATAGAAAATAGTTGTGTGTTTATTCCAGTAACCAACAAACTCACGCACTGTTTTATCGATATTTAACCTAAGATCAACGCCGAGAGGCGAACAAACTCTGCTAATAGCAAACAAAATGGCTATTACACCATCATCTGTGTGTCAGTTTACAGGTAACGCCATTTTTTATGTTTTAAGTGGCGCTTGATAGATGGCGTTGTTAGTCCTAAGTTTAAATACCCGCAGCCGTTTATTTGCGTAAACTCTTAATCCTTGTAGGTTGAGGACTTTTACTTTTGCGTACAAATTTGTAAATTATCCAATATTGAGGAAATGACACCATATTTATCTTGGGGCTACCAAAATTTACCCCGTTTGTTTGAATTCATAGCTGAAAGGTACATCTTTAGCGTACGAATACATGCAAGAGGCTAACTTTTAGAATGGTCAGATAAGTGTTCTTAAACTGAGGGGTCTCTACACAGATCTAAAAACATTATTCCAAAGCATTTTCTGAGGGGTCCCATACACTGTCATCGGACTGGTCAGTCCGACCTGCCGTGTGTATGCAAGGATGGGATGTTCGATTCATGGGCTTTGAATTGATTCTCTGGATCGATCTAGATCAAAAGGCGTAGTATCGACTCAGGCAAAAGATCGAGTGGATGAATAGATTTTCCAAATATTGATTTAATGATTTATGTAAATAAAGTTTGCTTTATCTGATTACGAACCTAAAGTAGTGCACCTAGAAATTTACAACGAGGGAAGGGGGTGGGGTGGAATGTCAAAATGTATCGATGGGAGAGGGCATAACATATTATCGAGGGGGGAAGGCGTTAAATGTATCAAAGAAAGGGGTGGGGCCTGCTAAAATATATCGAGGAGAGGCGTGGGGGTGGCGTAAAACAGTATCAGGTGGGGGAGGCATCAAAAATGTATCAAGGGTAGGGGTGGGAGAGGTGTCAAAAATGTATCGAGAGGAAGGGGGGAGTCAAAATGTATCGAGAGGAGGAGGAGGAGGCAGCACAAATGTATGACTTATTAAATGCCTCTGGAAGATATTTAAATTATTTTTGTGGTAACCACAGGGGCAGTGATTTAAATAATGTGTGTGGCCTTACATACAATGTACACCTTGTTTGTGTTCTTTTTCCAATTTGTAAATTTAGGGGCACTTGTGAATAATGGTAGGCTTAATATAATATTTTATTCACATTGAGGAGCACTTTAAATGTTTTACTCGAAGAGAAGAATCAGTGGTGGTGCAAAACCATATTTACGTAAGTGGAAGGAGGCAGTTAGTAAAATTATGTATTTAAAAAAAAAGTTTTTGCCTTCCAACTCAAAAGGGAAATTGGGGGTCCAGGAGCGTTCAGAAGATTCTTAAGAAAATCAATCTATATATTGGAGACAAACCAGAACCCTAACCACTAGACCCCAGAGAAGGGTGCACTTATTTTCTTTCCTCAGTCACAGCGAATTAATCTTTCAGAAACTGTGAATTTAGTACACCTTATTTGTTTGAATTAATTGTTTGAGAACCAGTGATTGGACTAAAACTAAATACTTATTAGCATCTATCTTGAGGAAACTTCACACTTTTTTGTGGGAGGATGTGTCTCAAAACTCGAGAAGCACTAGCTTGGTGGAAGTGCAGATTGTAGATGTAAGCATTATATAACTACTAAAGGTGGCCTGGCGGTCTAGGGGTATGGTATCAGACTTCTGTGCTGGGGTCCAGGGTTCAAACCTAGGTCCCAGCACAGATTTATCTGATTGCCAAATCCTTTCTTCGCCTCTGACAAACCGTGTATTAATCACAACTTGTGAATGTGTGGCATTCCAGGCCCCCACCGTGGTTCGGATTCCACGTTAAACTGTAAGTTCTCCATTTCCTCTCACGATCACACTACCATTACACATTAGCGTAAGTGCGTACAACCTGAACGGGTAGTAAGACGCAGTGCTAATAATAGTAATAATAAAAATAATAATAATAATAATAATAAAACTACTAAAACCCCATGGGGTAAATGAGCTTTTGCGAAATATTTCCAAACTATTGACTTGTTGGCCAACATGTTACCATTAATAAATATATTACTGAATAAAAACGTGACGTGATCATTTACAGAACCTAGACGTAAAAAGATCAGCTCGGTGGATTATTCTCTTCACTTTACTAACTAAAGACAAATAATAACTAATTAGTAGCCCAAGATTGCAAGACTTGGTTTCGAAATGTTCCCAGTACTAATAGTCAACAAAAACATTTCCTAAAGCCAAACAAATTAAATTTCTCCGAATCGATTCGAAGTGTTGATTTCTTTCGATCTTTCGATCGATCTTTTTTAAATCGATAGAAAAAGAATCAATACGCGAATCAGATCGAGGCCTTGGAATCGAGGGCAAAGAATCGATTTTTAAAAAGATCGATTAAATATTGAACAGTCCTAATGCAAGGAAGGCCAATTGATCAGTCCGAACTGACGAACTGATGGTCTGATGATTTTCCATCAAACCGGACTATGGACTGACCGTGTGTGTGGGAAAGAGCGGGTGGGAGGTCAGTCCAAACCATCAGTCCATCAGTCTGCTGCCGAGTGTCGTAGGGCAAACAGCATTGTGTGTAGGTTTCCTATGTTTATCGGTACCACTTTTAAGTGATAAGTTAAGTGCTATATTACATTTTAGTTGTTTGGGTAAATTTATTTGTTTTGTGCATTCGTGTTTGTGCCTGTGAGAGTTCAATGGCTTTCTGGTCAAAAGACTTTATTTTGGATATTATTGAGGCATGGCAAGAACAAGAATGTTCGTGGAATGTAAAAACTAAAGATTATCATAATGATGTAAAGAAAAATACAGCCTACCTGGTTCTAGTTGAAAGGTGAAAACGGTAGAGCCAAAAGTAAATAAAGACATAGCAAGAAAAATAATATGAGAATACTGTCCTCGCTTCAATAGCCAATCCTTCACCTACAATTTTAATTTCCGTCCCCTCTTTGGTTTACGCTTTCTAACAATAAGCGCAATTGCAGCACATGATGTTTCATCCATATTAAAGCCTAAAAAACACAAAAACACGTGAAGCACCAACCACACTCTATTTCAGACTGATCGTGTGTATGCGAGAATCTTCAGCTCAGTCCAAACTGTCAGATGTTGCCAACTTTGAGATTTCGAGGTAGTTTTGCGAAGCGGGTTACATCTTAACTCGAAGCACTTTTGGATTATAAGCGCTATCACATTTATACGCCGATGTAGGAAATAGAAAGAGAGGAGGGAAATGAGTAGTTCACCCTATGAGGCCTCATGGTCATCTACTGATACCACTTTCACTCTTCTTCTGACGAGTTCTCACACTCCCTATACTATTTTCACCCTGAAAACATTGACTTACCTTTTTAAATTACCTTTTCCTTGTTTCCTATTCTAGATAGACATTTGCTTCCATGGACTTTTTTCATCTTCATCCTGGCAGAAAGACTCCTGTTGACTATATGTGTGTCCAGGCCAAATAGCCTAAGTTGTAGAAGATTAATAAATAATACGTTTACAAAGAAAAAAACTAATTCAAGATTAAAATAATAATTTTATGACACTTTAAGCCTCTTTTAAAAATAATTTAAGAATGTGAGTTTTTTTGTTTCAACGTTATAATATCTTTAAAACTCGCTGAATAAAATGGAAATTCATTAAAAAAGGAAATCTTATCTTAACCTGCCATGACGTCACAGGTAGGCAACCATTATTGGTTTTTCATAAAGTAATAAAATCGACAGTATTTTGATTTTTGTGTTTGCTTTTGCTTTCCCGATCGCAGATTTGGTGTTATTTTCTGTGTGCAGCTTTTCGTGTTTAAATGACCTTCTGTTGTATAAAAAAACTTATTTGTTCTAGACTTGTCTGTTGCTACGTAATCCGATCAAACGGGGAATACTTTTTGATTTATTCATCAATATATCGTTTATTTATACCTTTCTCTGTATCGTTGTCTCATTTATTAATGATATTATGCATTTAACGGTTTTATTCTACTATTGTATTCGCACGGGTTTTTGATGTACGGTTGAATTGGATACAAAAATAATGTTCTTAGACGACCAGTGCTTGAAAAATTAATTATAATAACAAAGAAAACAAACTTTTTTACTGTGTGGCTATCATTTTTCAGTATTCTGGAGGGAAATTAAAGGGAGCCCCCTCGGTGGTGGATGTGAAATAGCTGATGATTCAAATACAAATATATATATATATATATATATAAAAAGTAATTATTGTGTTTCATCATGTATTTATTTGATTAATAAAAATAAAAATAATATATATTTTTATGTTAAGTTGTTTTGTGAAAATATGTGTCCGTGCATGTTTAAAACTATATTTTTAAAAAATCTCAGTAAAAGTTGAAAGATATTTTACAAACAAAAAATAGAGGTTAAATACAAGTATTGAAACTAGTGTTGTTTGTAGGCTTATGTTAAGTTGATAGGATTACTAAATCTTGGGCCCGCGGTGCAAACTGATACTGAAATTTGGCTCTTGGGATGAAAAAAATTTGGACCACCCTGGTCTAAAGCGTCATTCTCTCAATAAACTTGACTGCCAATGACGGGGATATCGGGGTTCGAAACCCAGTCTCTCTTTCTCTCTTCACGCAAATGTGGCTACATATCTATTAAATTCAACCTTCCTCATTTATAACACTCTAACTTAGTATAGCTCGTATGACTTGAATGGGTAGTAAGACACGGTCCTAAAACCAATAAACTATTCTGCAACCCTCCCCTATAATAATAATAATAATAATAATAATATTTAGCGTCTGAGCAACATCGCTCGTAGCCCAATAGTGGAAATATTGGTCAGTACTAATGTACCGCAGTCCAGGGGACGCCCGAATGTACTAAATGTACAATTTTTCCTTGGAGGCTCTTTCCATGTCTCGATGAAATGAGATGATGGTGATGTTAGTATGAATGAGGGTTTGGAACCAGTAGAAACATTCATGGTGACTATTGGGGTAATTCCCCTTTCGGTAAAATAATACCCATGATACCAGCCGGGAATCGAACCTGGGACCCCTAGGCTCGTAGCCAGGCTGTTGAGAGGGGGGGATTAAAAAAGTAATAAAAAACATTTCGGGGTTTATGGATGATCCCTCAGTGATATCATCGTGTGTAATGTGAGGAGTTGTTGCACATATGCACCCCCCTCAAACAGGGTGATTCATTGCCCGCCTGTTTGTACACTCGCAACAAAGGTGTTAAAGAGAGTGTTACGGTGCTTATTGTAGTGTTGTGTCGCGGGCCTCGTCACGAACCACGGGTTGACTCACCTTCCCACCTGACTCATCCGCTCGGCTTATTACTTATTAGTTTTATTGTTGGGTTTTCTCAGGCACTTAACGTACCAGAGTTCTGACTACATAATAATTGTACAACCGTGTTTCGGCCGTTGCCCCAACTCCGCGTACTAACCAGACACGGGATGAAACAAAACTGTTCCAAACCGTTTTAAGGAGGCTGCCTAAGTAGCCAAGATATCGCTAATCACATGTTGTGCTTAGGTTGAATATAGACAAAACCTTTAACAGTACACCAGTTTGTTGTTTACTGGAATAAACACAAAACTATTCTCTATGACCCTATACATATACAGACCTGTAAACATATTTTAAAAGTTGACATTTTCCCTCTAAAAAGTACAAAAGTCCACATATTTCTGTTGATCATTAAGAGCTAAATGTCCGGGAGACGAAAGGTAACTATTATAGGAGCGTATAATGGATCTTTGTGGATAGAATGATGGCATTTAATAAAGGATGCGGGGACGGTGCTAGGTTTTATATATAAATACATTTTGTACTAAAAAAATTAGATGAAATAAATTATTGGAGCATAAAAATAACAGTATTTATACATAATTAAAAATGATGTAATTTTACCACTTTTAAACTGCTTGTACATTACAAATTATTTGTCTTTAACATATTATAAATATTTAATTGTGTACACCTCATATGTATGTATGTATGTATGTATGTATGTATGTATGTATGTATGCATGTATGTATGTATGCATGTATGTATGTATATATATGTATGTGTTATGTATGTATGTATGTATGTATGTATGTATGTGTGTATGTATGTATGTGTGTATGTATGTATGTATGTATGTATGTATGTATGTATGTGTGTATGTATGTATGTATGTATGTATGTATGTATGTATGTATGTATGTATGTATGTATGTATGTATGTGTGTGTGTTTGTATGTATGTATGTATGTATGTATGTATGTGTGTATGTATGTATATATGCATGTATGTGTGTATGTATGTATGTATGTATGTATGTAGGTAGGTAGGTATATATGTATGTATGTGAATATGTATGTATATATGCATGTATGTGTGTATGTATGTATGTATGTATGTATGTGTGTGTGTTTGTATGTATGTGTGTATGTATGTATATATGCATGTATGTGTGTATGTATGTATGTATGTATGTAGGTATATATGTATGTATGTGAATATGTATGTATATATGCATGTATGTGTGTATGTATGTATGTATGTATGTATGTATGTATGTATATATGCATGTATGTGTGTATGTATGTATGTATGTGTGTATGTATGTATGTATGTATGTATGTATGTATGTATATATGCATGTATGTGTGTATGTATATATGTATGTATGTGTGAATGTATGTATGTATATATGCATGTATGTATGTGTGTGTATGTATGTATGTATGTATGTATGTGTGTATGTATGTATGTATGTATGTAGGTATGTATGTATGTATGTATGTATGTATATATGCATGTATGTGTGTATGTATGTTTTTTGTTTTTTTTTAACGAGGAGGGAAATCCTTTTTACGGAGCCTTCAGATCCATCTGAAAGGCTGTGGGACTCCACTAGAGAAGGTGACTCTAGGTGTACGGCAAGAATATTCCATATTCCCGACGTACCGAACTACAAAATGTAGAACCCTACCCACTAAAACCCCCGGGGTACAGCCCTGTACCCCACCTCAAGAGTGTTCTCCAAAACACCCCACGCGGAACGGCCGTCAGGCATTACTTCACGTGAGGCTGGATGGCTAACTGCCTACTCCGTCGTTGCCATTATCTAGGTGGTCTACTCCTTTCTCTTTCCTCTACCCTGAGGTTCTTCAAAACGCGCGAAGCCATGTCTGCCACAGCCTTCCAGTTGTCCTCGTTGAGCAGCATCAAACTGACGATGCTTTCTGGAGTTGATCTCATCTGGAGTCGCCTATCTAGCTCCTCCTTCTCAGCAGCGAAGCGGGGACACCCAAAAAAGACGTGCTCCGCAGTCTCTTCCAACTGTGTGCAGTTAGGACAGGATGGTGAATCATCTAGTCTGAATTTCTCCAGATATGACCTGAAGCATCCGTGGCCTGTCAGGAGCTGGGTGAGGTAAAAGTCCGTCTCACCGTGTTTTCTCGTATTCCAGAGTGACACTACTGGAATAAGACGGTGGGTCCATCTACCATTCATCGATGAGTCCCAGCGTCTTTGCCACATTTCCATGGTTTTCTTCTTTTCGTCCCTCACGATGGTTGTTTTCGTGAGCTCGGAAGGAGTCCGGGTCTGGCGGTAAATCCTATTTCGCTCGTCTGCCAAGAGGTCGATAGGCGTCATATCTGCTATCACGCAAGCAGCATCGCCAGAGACTGTGCGGTAGGCACATGCAACACGCAGTGCCATTCTCCTATGTACCCTGTTCAACATGTGGGCATGCACCGCCACTTTCATTGCCGGTGACCAGACTGGTGCTGCGTACAGCATAATGGAGCTTGTGACCGTAGAAATCAGACGTCTGCGGCTCGGCTTTGGGCCTCCCGTGTTGGGCATGATGCTTGAAAGCGCATTTGCCACCTTTGCTGCTTTTTGGCTGACGTTCCGAAGATGGTCGTTAAAGCGTAACTTGGCATCTATTTGCACGCCCAGGTACCTCAGTGAAGGTTGAGATATAATTACATTGTCTCCTACATTCAGGGTGATGGATTCTCTGATTTTCCTTCCTGTCACTAGTACTGCCTCCGTCTTGTGATCTGCTAGTTGCAGGCCAACAGAAGAAAGCCACTGACGGATGTTGGCGATAGCTCTGTTCGCTATGTACGTAACCTCGTCGAGGAACTTTCCAACAGCAACTATAGCGATGTCATCGGCAAAGCCCACTATCGTAGCTCCGTCTGGCAATGGAAGCCTCAGCACCGCATCGTACATGATGTTCCACAGTGGAGGACCAAGAACTGCTCCCTGCGGCACTCCTCCGGTTACCCGGTACATTCGTTGACCCGTCTCGGAGTCGTAGGTCAGGACTCTATCTGAGAAGTAGCTAGCGATCATCCTCCGAAGATAGGCAGGTACCTCCATCTTCCGAAGCGCTTCCATGATGCAGCTCCATTTAGCAGAGTTGAACGCATTTTTCACATCGAGGGTCACGATGGCGCAATATTTCTTCGTGCCTTTCGACCAGCTTCTGCCTGCTATTGCGTCCCTGGCAATGGTTACAACTTTATCAATCGCATCAATCGTAGACCTGCCTTTACGGAATCCTAGTTGGTTTTCAGAGAGGCCCTGTGGCCCCTCACTGAATACCTCTATTCTGTCAGCAATGATCCTCTCCAGCAATTTGCCAGATGTGTCCAGGAGGCAGATTGGACGATATGATGATGGTTCGTCTGGTGGTTTGGCCCCTTTCGGAAGGAGAACAAGGTGTTGATTTTTCCAGCAGTCAGGGAAACGCCCCTCTCTCAGACACGCCTTGTAGACTCGGATAAATAAGTCTGGTCTCGTCTTGATTGCGGTTTTCAGAGCTACATTCGGAATTCCGTCTGGGCCCGGAGCCTTGTTGTCTCCTATTTTGCGAGCTGCTTTCAGTAGTTCTTCACAAGTGATTGGTGGCACTTCTTCCAGGTCATCTGATCGGTTTTCGATGAGCACTACATCATCCGTTTGTCGTGGGAAGAGGGTGTTCACTATCTTATCCAAGAACTCCGGACAAGTAGGTGAAGCCGAATCCTGTTTTCTCATCTTAGCCATAACCGTCCTGTAGGGTCTGCCCCAGGGATCCTGGTCGACCTCCTTACACATCTCCTTCCAGCACCGTCGTTTGCTTGCCTTGATGGCTTTGCCCAAGGTTCTCCTGGCTTCGGCATATTGGTTTCTGAGAGCAGAGAAGGTCGAACGACCCCTTGCACGCTGGGCGTTTCTCCTAGCTCGGAGACATCTTCTACGGAGTTCAGCTATCTCCTCGTTCCACCAGAACGCTGGTTTGTGTCGGTGATTACAGGAACGCCTCGTCATAGCAGCGTCGCAAGCGTCGGTGACAAGCGTCATTAACTGCGCGACTACCTGATCAAGCGTATCCCTCGGCTCAATGTCACTGTCCTCCATCAAAGCGATGAAGGTTCCTCGATCAAAGGAGCGCCCGTTCCAGCCTCTGGTCCTCTCCCTACCCGGGTTTACTGGTCTCTGGGTGGTTATCATCTCGAATATGATCGCCTGGTGGTCACTCTGTGTAAGGTGATCACTGACTTTCCATGTCACCATGCGGGAAGCCAGGTTTTCGCTCACGAAAGTCACGTCGATGATGGAGCTGTTGCCGTTCCTCTCGAAGGTAGGAGTGATACCGATATTCAGTATCACCATATCCATCAGAGAGAGTGCATCCAGAAGGCTCTCGCCACGTCTGTCGGTCATTATACTGCCCCAGGCTGTAGCCCAGGCATTAAAATCACCAGCTAAAATAACAGGTCTTCTGCCTCGTAGTTCGTCAGCGATTTCATCCAGCATGTGCTGGAATCCTTCCAGGGAGATGCTAGGTGGAGCGTAGACTATGTGTGTATGTATGTATGTATATATACATGTATGTGTGTATGTATGTATGTATGTATGTGTGTATGTATGTATGTATGTATATATGCATGTATGTGTGTATGTATGTATGTATGTATGTATGTATGTATGTATGTATGTATGTGTGGAAGGACTAAATGTATTTATGTATGTATGTATGTATGTATGTATGTATGTATGTATGTATGTATGTATGTATGTCTGCATGTATGTATGTATGTATGTATGTATGTATGTGTGTATGTATGTATATATGCATGTATGTGTGTATAGTTACTAAATTTCAGTCCCGTACGTTATTACCTTACCTTAACAATGACAAGTAAAAAACATAAAATAGTAAGTGTGATCCCTTATAGCTCACGAACTCCAATGATTCGAAATCATTGAATCATTATTCATAGCTTATAATTATTATACACTTGTTAAAATTGTGTAATAAAATGTTGATTGTCATATTACCTTAAGGGCAAAGAGTCAGTTAAAATATCTATGACAGTGAAACACCGCCTTAAGAAAAATAGCTGGGTTTATTCACTCACGGCAGGGGAAAAGAGTCTGCGGGTGATTAAATTGCTTTCAATTTTAACGACTGCTTCTGGCTCGATTATTGTCAGCCGTATGGGGGGGTGGGATGTGTGGGCTTTACCGCCAGAAAACGTGGTTTGAGTAGCAAGTGAGGGAAAAAAGGTCATTTTGAAGGATCAATCTTTCATAACTTAACTGACCTTGCCGTAAGGTGAGACTGATATTAGTAGAGGAAGGAGAATATAATATTACTCCAATTTTCAAAGGAGCAGCCTTATTTGACGGACAGACAAATTACTAAATATACTTCACCTATCCATATGTCAAGTCATGTGATCTGCAGCTGTCACTTTTGTTAGAATCAATACCTATAAAATAACAATAACAATATAGAAAAGTGTGATCAATGTTGACCTAAAAGTATGTTTGTATTTTCTAAAAATCCCTTCCTATGAAAATGGGACTATATGCCTCTTGAATTTAAAGTGTTTTAAACATTGCTGTGGTTTGGGGTAGTTAGGCATTTTATCATAATTCAATAAGCTACGAGCCTAGATATTAAGGAAGAAGACAAAAATACATGATTAAAAATACTTTCGGAAGTTGGGGTGAGAGGGAGGGTTGAACCCCACTCCCCTTTTAGTACGGTCCCAGCTCTAGTAAAAAAAATCAATAAATTTAACTTCTATAGTTACACATTTTTTTAACTTTTAGACACTTTGACTTCACAAAAACTGTGATGCACCTCCTCTAAATTTTACCTTTCACCTCTCTACTTCATCAGTAGGGGTGTGTGAAACTTCGGAATCTTGAAGTATAAGGTCAAATCTTCTTTGCTTCGACGTTGACACACACAATAAACTTCGAAGGAAGAAGTAAACGTTGATAAATTATGGACAGATTTGAAATATTTCACTAAATATGACATAGTTCAACATTTAATAATTTTTAAACAGTCTTATAACACCGACTGGTGATCAAATAACATATATAATTTTATTTAAACTCCACGGCGTCAGTCTGCGATCCAGCTATACCAACCGAAAGGCCATCATCTGTTGGCGAATATAGTGCCAACGTCTGAGTATAGAGGGTGTCATGTGTTCAGCACAAAGAGCCATCCGGCCATTAATCTCAGTTTTCTAGACCGGAGTCAATCAAGAATCTCCTCATTTGTCCTCACGAGGTTGAGTTAACACCATGGCCGTCTTTAGTTACAGGCCAAAGTGTTAAATGTGGCAACTCCGCTTGTAGTGACGCCATGAGGCCTGGCAATCTGCTGGTTCTTACAGAGAACTGTGTGAATATTTAAAATTTTCTTTATTTAAAATCAGATGAGCTGCTTTGAACGATACTGACAATAAATCTAGACATGTTTACATATATCATTAAACAAAAGTACTTCAGAGGTCGAAAAATACAACAAATAAACATGTAAATAATAATTTTAAAATAAATTTGTTAGGTAAACTCTATGTAACGATCTCAAATATGTTTAGAATATTATTATGACATTTACAAACCTAGAAAAAGCATTTACTGTCGTACTAATCCAAAAGTCCTGGGTTCAATTCACATATCCACGTGTAACGCTTTATCAAATATTATAATAAAATTAAGAGTGTTATTTATGTAATTGCTTTGAACACTTCCCAGCCTTATGATGTATAATTTTGAAACATTACTCTTTTGGAAAGTATTTGAATTTTCTTAATTTCTGAAAAAAAATTTTCACTGCCTAGTTTATCATTCCTATACTTGATGTAGTTGATAAGAAGTAAGTTATATTTCCAAGCGTTGACAGACCAAATAAAATAATTCACGCAAGAAATCACCAAAGTAACAGTTGTTAATAAATTGGTCCAAATCTGGATCCTTACAAATATATTTATAGGCCAAACACATGACAAGTTTATTTTAAAACCACTTTTTACTACCCATCTGGGCTGTACGGTTATGTACTAATTACGCTAATGGTTTTAGGGACAAGGAAGATTATATTTAGAGAAAGTGTACCCGCATTTTCGTGGATAGAGATAAGAAAACAATCTTAGAAAACAAGCCTCAGTACGCCCGACCAAGATTCAAACCTTGACCTCACCATTATTGGCAGTCTAGTCTACTGCGAGATTAGCGCCTTAGAATGTGCGGCCACAGAAATTGGTGCACAGGAAGAGTTGTTTCTGATTTTTGTGCTGATGAAACCTATTATTGAACTTTTCTGTTATTAAAATCTTCATTATTGTACGTCCAATAACCCAGATCCTCAAAATGGTTGTCGATGGACTAGTTAGGTAGTCTTCCTCTGGTAAGATCAATGACATAATTATCATCTGTATCATGTTCAACAAAAAAAACCTATGCAACAATTGCATTCCAAACGAACAGACAATTAGTTGTACAAATCGGAGTATTCTGGACTAATTAATTGAATCCACAACATCTCCATCCATGATATGTTTTGCTATGTCTCAAAACATAACGCAATAGAAGCGCGAACCATGCAAAATTTTAAATCAAGTAAATTACCCGAGAAACAAACATCCTGCACAGTAAAACAAATTGAGCTGGTGCGCGTGGCTGTTCTGATGACCGGCCTCAACTTCGGTATTCCGGCCTGTAAAGGACAGGCTACACGGACCCGCAGCGCACCGGCGCGGACGAATCGTCGAGAGAGCATTGCTCGGTGCGGACCGTGTAGCCACCCACCACCGGAAATAAATGTTCGGGAGCTTCCGAACTTTGTTTTCATGCTAACCCCTAACTACTGTAAAGATGTGTGAAACAGTTATTTCACGATATCAGTGATCACAGTGACCTTGATTTTAAAAGAGCAGTGATTTATACCAGTGATTGGCAGTCACTGTGTCAGCACTTGTAAAACTAGGCATTTATTTCACACGTGTGACGCTGTAGTCATTGTTTCCAACATTACGTACAAGATAAACAATATTATATAGCCTACAACAGCTTATTGAACAACAAATATTCTTCTTAGTTATTAACTAGCTTAAAACTTTATTCTTCGTAATTAATAGCGGTGCTGTGCGGGTCGGCCGTGGTTAGCCCCCGTTCTAGACCCACTGCTTCGCAGAAGAATCTGGAAGCGCTGGGTAGCGAACCCAGGACATTTGGATCTGTAGCCAGGAACTCTGACCACTATAATGTAAGCAGAGATGAATTGAAATATCTCCTCACAGACGAGGAGCCATGAGGGAGGGGGTAAGAGGGAGGAGACGAAACGGATCTAAGCACTCTCAAGAGCTCGACTAACCTAATACACCAGAGTGCCCCACTGAAGGGCACGGTTCCCGCATGTGTCTCCCAGGGTCAGCCGGTGTCGTACGGGTACCGCCATGAGATACCCGACACTTCCTTCGCCGCACAACTTCCTGCGAGAGGCGTTGATACTCGACACTTCGATACCCGAACTCACATCCCGGAGAAGGCGAGGAGTCTTGGTTCGATTCCCAGTGGGGTGTACATTTTTTTCAGCAGTGCGTCTTACTACCCTTTAGGATTATACGCCTATGTACTAATTACACTAATAGGTTAGGGATAAGGAATACTTAATTTAGAGGAAACGCACCAGCATTTGAGTGGACGGAGAGTGGAAAACTACCCTCAGTTCACCAAATCGGGATCGAAACCTGATCTACCCGTCTTCGGCAGTCTAGTCCAACACGAGAATAGCACGTTAGACCACGCGGCCAACGAAGTGGGTGGTTGTGTGTATTGGGAGAGGGTTTTTCCCAAATGGTTTTCCCACTCTACCGTCACGCGAGTGCGGGTACATTCACTTTTGAGTTCTACCTTCCTCATCCCCACCTTATTAGCGTAGTTAATGTAGACGTATAGCCGGGAAGTACGCTTAAAAGTGGTGACCCGTGACGGTGGCTGGCTGGGTGGATCTGTCCAGCAATAGGAGAACAAACAGGGGAGGAGAAAAATACAAATGACAATACGATCCATGTTATATTAAATGACATCATTTTATTCACAAAGATCCATTCTACGCTCCTATACCAGTTACCTTTCGACTCCCGGACATTTAGCTATTAATTATCAACAGAAATATGTGGATTTTTGTACTTTTCATAGGGAAAATAACAACTTTTAAACTATGTTTACAAGTATATGTATGTATAGGGCCATAGAAAATAGTTTTGTATTCATTTCAGTAAACAAGCTCGTGAGGTGACCTGGCGGTCTAGGGGTAAGGTGTCGGACTTCTGTGTTAAGGGGCTGGGGTTCAATCCTCGGTCCCGGCACAGATTTATCTGATTACAAAACCTTTCCTTCACCTCTGGCAAGATGTGTATTAATCACAACTTGTGAATGTGAGGAATACCAGGCCTCCACCGTGGTTCGGATCCCACGTTAAACTGTAGGTCCTTCATTTCATCTCACAATAACTCTACCATTACACAATAGCGTAAGTTTGTACAACCCGAACGGGTAGTAAGACGCGGTGCTAATAATAATAAAAATAATAATAAGCTGGTGTATGGTTAAAGGTTGTATCAATGTTTAACCTAAACGCAACATCTGATTAGCGATATATGGGTTACCTGGGCATCCTAGGAATAAATAGTTTGAGTGAAATTCCAAGGATATTTATTTACCAGCATTCGCCTGGAAAGAGAGATAAGTGAACCGTATATTGTAAAGAAGAAACCTGCCCAGCGCAGATCGAGGTTGTATTGGTACCCAGTCACTTGAATGTCTGTTTGTCTGTCAAAGTATGACGGGTCTGAACCTTTCGGCCACGAGGTAGAAAAGGAAAGACCGCACCTTCCTGGCAGGTGTATTTCTCTGTGCAGGTTGGACTCTCGCCAGGATATAGCAATTATACCTCTCTCTCTTCTTCTCTCGGCTATGTTATCTTGCTCGTGTGAACAGTGAAGGGAACAGGTGCTAGGCTAACACACATTATCATAATTTCCTGTGGAAAACACCAGTAGTTCGCAGGACAGGAACAAGGGGCGTAGGAACACGGGGGACACATGGGTACACTGTACCTACACAAATTTCGATTGATGGGGACATAATTTAATCTTTACCCAAGGAAGGTATTAGTTAATTTTTACAAGGGGTGTTCCACTAGAAAGTTAAACATAATAATGATATCTATTTTTCATAACAACATAATCCGTTTGGGGTGAGAGGGGGGATAAATTTCTCACGTACAATCTCCCACCC
Source organism: Timema monikensis (assembly GCA_902151445.1). Taxonomy (NCBI): domain Eukaryota; kingdom Metazoa; phylum Arthropoda; class Insecta; order Phasmatodea; family Timematidae; genus Timema; species Timema monikensis. The sequence goes on along the minus strand of CABFVZ010003832.1, from coordinate 16,618 downwards.
GCTTCATTGGTGGAATGGTCTAAGGCGTCACTCTCATGTTGGACTGGCCTGTTAAAGACAGGGAGATCAGGGTTTGAATCCCGGTTGGGTCTACTGAGGTTAGTTTTTACTAAATAGTTTCTCTCTCTCCTTCCAAGCAAATGCGGGTAGATTATCTATAATGCTTACTTTCTAAATCCTACCCCATTAGAGTAATTATTTTATTCGCAAATAACCTGAATGGGTCGTAATGAGTGGGGATAAAAAAAAACAACACAATCTCACAGTTGAAATAAAATATATTTGACTCGTTCAGTTACCCTCAAATATATTTTCTTATATTAAAGCAATCGTTAATTTTTATTTATAATGTAAAATTATCCCCAGATTCACATTTGGAACAAAAACGTTAAAGCCATTTGCGAAATTTTTTTAATTAAGAAAACAATAGTTACTATTAAACTACCCTTAAACGATTTCCGACCCCCCCACCCCCACCCCTCGAAAAATAGGTGTACTAAATTAATAAATTTAATTTTGAAATTTAAAAAAAAATCAACCATTTACCAGTAAACTAACCTTAAGTTGGGGGATATAATAGAAATTTTTTAATTTCCTTGAGGTAGAACCCCATAACATCTAAACATTAAGAGTGAACGAAAGCCATCAAACAGTTTCGTTCGTAGCCAAAATTATAGACAGACAAACATGGGGATATACAGACATGAGGATAGACAAACAAACATAGGGGTAAACAGACACACATGGGGATATACATGCAAACATGGGGATAAACAGACCCACATTGGGATATACAGACATACATGGGGATATACAGACATGAGGATAGACAGACATGAGGATAGACAGACAAACATGGGGATATACAGACTAACATGGGGATATACAGACTAACATGGGGATAAACAGACACATATGGGGATATACAGACATGAGGATAGGCAGACAAACATAGGGGTATACATACAAAAATGAGTATAGACAGACAAACATGGGGATAAACAGACTCACATGGGGATATACAGACTAACATGGGGATAAACAGACACACATGGGGATATACAGACATGAGGATAGGCAGACAAACATAGGGGTATACAGACAAACATGGGAATATACAGACAAACATGGGGATAAACAGACTCACATGGGGATATACAGACATGAGGATATACAAACAAACATAGGGGTAAACAGACACACATGGGGATATACAGACATGAGGATAGACAAACAAACATAGGGGTAAACAGGCAAACATGGGGATATACAGACAAACATGGGGATATACAGACAAACATGGGGATAAACAGACCCACATTGGGATATACAGACATACATGGGGATATATAGACAAACCTTGGGATATACAGACAAACATGGGATCTACAGACAAACATGGGGATAGACAGACATACATGGGGATATATAGACAAACCTTGGGATATACAGACAAACATGGGGATAGACAGACATGGGGATATACAGACAAACATGGGGATAGACAGACTAACATGGGGATAAACAGACACACATGGGGATATACAGACATGAGGATAGGCAGACATAACATAGGGGTATACAGACAAACATGGGAATATACAGACAAACATGGGGATAAACAGACTCACATGGGGATATACAGACATGAGGATAGACAAACAAACATAGGGGTAAACAGACACACATGGGGATATACAGACAAACATGGGGATAAACAGACCCACATTGGGATATACAGACATATCATGGGGATAAACAGACCCACATTGGGATATACAGACATACATGGGGATATATAGACAAACCTTGGGATATACAGACAAACATGGGATATACAGACAAACATGGGGATATATAGACAAACCTTGGGATATACAGACAAACATGGGGATATACATGCAAACATAGTGATATACAAACAAACTTGGGGATGTACAGACAAACATAGGGATATACATACAAACATGGGTATAGACAGACAGGCATGGGGATTTACAGACAAACATGGGGATAGACAAACATAAGGATGGACATAATTGTAAAATCCACTAATTCTAGTTTTGGGACATATAAAAACTCATGATCCGCCATAATCTCGAAACATAAAATGTTCATGGATACAATACTTTCTCCATATTAGAAAGTAAAAGACACGCATCATCTACTTAAAATAATCTAAGTCACGTGTTCTCAATCTATGGGTCACTAGCCGTTTTTTTTAAGGGGAGGTAGGTCGTGAGAAGTTTTTGAAATGTTAACATTTTGTATTTATTTGGAAATAAAAAAATCATAAAAAATGGAACTTTGAAAAGTTTTTAATAATAATAGTGTGCATAGTATTCGGATATTGGAACAGTGTTTTATGTTCTTGACTGTGACGTACACATCAACAGGAACAGGAAACAAGCGCATCCTTCGCACATACCTCATGAGAAATAAATATATCAGTTTTTTGAAAAGTAGAATTCAACAATAAATTTAAAAAGAAAACAACAAAAAGATAGATTATAAAAATATGGATCGCAAAAGTTTGTGGATCTAAAAGTTGGTTTGAGGAAATAGTGTTTAATTACCTCGTGAAAACAAATATCAGACGCAATGAAGCCGGAGAGAAGCGAGCTCAGGTCTTGACGGTTGAACCACACAAGGCGTGACCTGTCAGCTGAGGCTTCGAATCTTCCGGTAGCGAGTTGTTATCAGGTTAAGACAGGATCTAGATTCTAGAGTGGTGGCGTTCAAATTCCTAACGGGCGCAGTTACATCCTTTTCTTCCTAACCCCCGGGTTTTTCGACGGTTCTCATCATTTTCCCACGTCCCTCACACACTCACACATGTATGAGTGTCACGCATGTGGCCGGTCGACCATATGTCGGGGATGTAAAATCCACCAGACAATGGCTAGTGTGTAACGGTACCTCACAGCCGCATCATGCGTGCAGCATTTGGTAACGAATTTAAATAAACGAAACAACAACAATGAATTGCCTTAATTGAAATAAAAGTTTGTCGGACGTGAGTTCAGGACTTAAAATAATTATAATAAAAAAGTTAGTCCAAGCAGTAATTCGTTATTTAATGCGCTAGAATAGTCGATCAGAAAGTTCTAAACACCAGAAACTAAGGGGTTTTATAACGTTCCTGGGTGAAGCTGTCCGACAGTAGGAGAACAAACCGGGGAGGAGGAAAATAAAAATGACAATACAATGTGTTGTATTAAATGACATAATTTTATCCCCAAAAATCCATTATACGCTCCTATAACAGTTACCTTTCGTTTCCCGGACATTTAGCTCTTAATGATCAACATAAATATTTGGATTTTTATACTTTTCAGAGGGAACATGTCAACTTCTAAACTATGTTTACAAGTATATACGGTATATGTAAAGGACAATAGAAAATAGGTTTTGTGTTCATTCCAGTAAACAATAAACTCGTGTGCTGTTAAAGGTTTTGTCAATATTTAACGTAAATGCAACATCTGATTGGCGATATCTCGGTTATTTAGGTAACCAACCACCTTAAACACAAACCTCTTAAGATGTCCTAAACTCTAAGGTATGGGGAGCAAAATAGATGTTTATAGAGAAGTGAGCCAAACCGTGATTTGAGCTCTCCTTCACCAGAAATCCATATCTTTAGTGGGCCAGACACCTTAAAACACGCCGGTAAGGGAATGTTGATCGTGCGGAGTACAACGGCTCAACGACCTTGGCCGTGGCTGAGGCCAGGTTCTCTCTTGCTAAGTAATTATGATAATTTTAAAAAAATACACAAGTCACACGACTGCGCATGCGCAGAGGTGCGCTTTAAGCTGTAGCGAGCATTAGATATGATTACATTCCTTATGGTCATAATCAGATTTACACCCAAGGCTGGCCGCTGCCAACCTCGCGGAACTAAATTGCTGTTAATTAACATAAACAATAGGAGCGCTATAATCTAGAAACTAGATAGTACATTACAATTCTTTGTTTGTGATACCAGCTTCAAGATTATTCAAACCACGGCAAAGGCACGAAGAATGTACTCAGATGTTGATTGTCTGGGATTGAAACCAGGTCTCTTGAAGAAGATACAGCAAAATTCCAACAGCGGGTAAAGGCTTCATTCTCGGTCTTTTCTAGTTTAACGGTGATTTGGAGGACTGGTTTTGAATACCTGCTGGTTGTACCGAGGTGTTTCCCCCTCCTAAATTACTTCCCCACTCTCTCCAAGCATATGCGGCTACCATTCCTCTAAATGTCTACCTTCTTCTTCTCCTACAACCCATTAGTAGAAGATTAAATATGCTGATAGCCCGGATGGGTAGTAAGATCTGAATAACGGGGAATGGGTTAGAGGTGAGATAGCAAACTATTCAAAAACAGCCCAATTTCCATAGGAAAGGACCATTTAGAAAATACAAACTTTTTTTGCAGTCAACATTGATAACTTTTCTATTTGCTTTGGTGGCCACATGGTCTCAGGCGGTGCTCTCACAATATACCAAACTGACGATGACAGGAAGATCAAGGTTAAAAATTTTTAGTACTATTTTATAAGTATTGATTATATCCATCAAAAGTGACAGTTACAGATCACTTGACTTGACGTATGAATAAATTAAAATAGACCTAGTAGATTTTCTAGCTGTCCAATAAGATTCATCCTATAAAAATTGAACTAAATATAAAAATCATCGAGGGGTCGAGTCATCATAATTAGTTGATGTAACTGCGGGCTGGTCGCTGACTGTGGGGGGTTTCTGAGGGTTGCTCCAGATATTGAAGTCACTCATATGCCACGTGTGTGTCCCCATCCTCCACTGCTTCACACATGCAATGACCTGGGCACACACACGCATCACCGGACTCATTCTGTGCAAATTGGAACATAAAGCATCTCCATGCAAAAACAGCACCGACCGACATTAGCTCCCCTTCCTTCCTCTGATGAGGTTGATCTAGTCTAGTGGTAGGTAGGCACTCCTAACCCTGGCCCTGGGATCTTGGGCTCAATCCTGACCAAGGGAGCTGATGTTCGAGGATATGCACCCACATTAGCGTGTAAAGAAAGGGTGGGAAAAAAACACATTAAAATAAATCAATAGTGCTGCGTCTTAATACCCGTTCCGGAACACTTAGGTAATAATTACACTAATGAGTTTGGGATGAGGAAGGTCAAATATATAGAAAGTGTATCAACATTTGCGTGGAGGGAGATTGGAAAACAATTTTGTAAGACCTCAGTACATCCAACCGAGATTCGAACCTCGATTCCCCAGTCATCAACAATCTAGTCTACAGCGAGAGTAGTGCGTTAGACTATGCAGCCACCGAAGCGGATACTACAAAAATAAAAACAAAACTTGTCCATCCACTTTCGGGGAGAACACAGTTGGAATTCGAACAATAAACCTCAACGTTAGCGGTCAAGTTCAACAACATGAAACTAAGCTCGGAGGCGGGGAGGAGGGGGTGTTGGATCGTGTTTAGATACTTACCCCCAGGATGTCCTTTAGAGATCTCCGAAACCACTCGTCCTGGTTTGTAATTCTCTCTCATCGTTACCCGCTTGACCGGGATTCGAACTCTAGGTTTCGTAGACCCCGTGCGTCCAAAGACTGATGCCTCAACGCTCTTTGTCACGACAGATCCCCTTGAAGAATAATTATCGATGCGAGGTCAATGACCCCCCCCCCCCTTTTTATTTAGTATCACTCTTGTATTCATCTTGAATGTAATTTTTAAATAATGTTTTATTATAATTTTATCTCCTCCTTGGGAAGAGCGCTCCTCTCTCCTTTACAACCTGTATTATTGATTCATGCACTGCAATATTTATCTGCCGAGAAACGTCGGAAATCGACTTGCAGACAATGACCATCCTCAGTGCAAAAACAACATAAGTAACGGCATTAGTTTACTTTCTATGCTAGAATACTCGTCGGAAAGTCCTAAACGCCAGAAACCAAGTGGGCTTACAACGTTCCTGGGTGTAGATGTCCGTAAACAGAACAAACACGGAAGGAGTAAAATACAAACTACAATACAAGTACTTTTAGGTTCAAGGGAGTTTCAGGGATTAAGGTTCAAACGTTCAAGGTTCAAAGGTTTAAAGACTCAAGAGGATTCAGAGATAAAAGAATTCAAGAGTTTAGTTCTAGGAGTAAGGGGACGGACAGACTGGCGGAGCGAGCGACTAAAATATAAAATAGAACACATTGGTTGTAATGAAAGGTGGCCAGACTGGAGCGAACGAGCGCGCGTGCTTGAAAGATAGAATTGGTTATATTTTTCAAGCGTGCGCGCTCGAGCCGTTACAGTCTAGTTTACAGGCGCTAGAGAATAGTATTGTATATTGGTTCATTGAGTGCTAGGAAAACTTCTCATTTTGACATTTGTATTAATATAGGTTTAGCACACTTGCTACTAACGGCCAGGTTGGTAGGACCATAAATAATATAATGTATGTATGTAAACCCGATATGTTAAAATACTTTAATACTATAATCAAATTAGACCTTTACAAATAGGAATCACCATTAGCTTGGAAAGAGGATGAAAAAACCACAACAATAAATCAGTTGTTAAAATTACCTTCAGTTCACTGAGCCAGGATTAGAACCTTTGCCTCCCAGTCAACAGCTATCGAGTGCAACCCACCAATCCGCCACTGGTGCGGCTAATCTGATTTTAAAACACTTCAGTACACTAAAAATATTTGAATTGTCATCGAATCATCTCGTCACTGGCTACTTGACTCTCCCCACACCACCCGCAAGAGATTTACCAAGTGTCTTTGAGAGATACATTTTCTCTAATGGACTAGGATCAATCTGCTAACTACGCGCTCGCTCGCCAGTTTGACCGCTCAGTCGCCCGCTCGCTCGTCAGTCTGACCGAACCCTAAGGTGTTCAAGGATTCATGGGTCAGAGATTCAAAGGCCTAAGGACTCAAGGATTCAGGACTAAATTGTTTAAGACGATAGGCTTCAGGCGTTTTAGAAATTGAGGGTTCAAGAATACGAGGGTCTACTCCCTTGTTCATATTTTATCATTTAATTTCAAACGTCAGTGAGTGATATTTAATCATATCCTCAATGTTACCAACTAATGAAATATTCTTTTGATTATTTGCTGGTGGAGTTGGGTCTGTGTTGCGTGGACCACGTAAGAGTTGACACGGAAGTTTGGGGTCACGCACGGTTGACACGAGGGGACTGACAGACCCCCTTAACCCCCCTCCGGTAGTCATGACTCGTCTCACGCGGTCCCCCGCCCACATTTACAACCTTTGCCCCCACCCCCCTTTTTAGGCAGGAAAGATTGACTTACAACCAGATCTCCCCTTCCCGACCCCACTTACGAAAGTTTTTTTTTTCAAAAATCTTAAATGTTACCTGTATAATAGCTTTGGGTGACTCTTTTGTGACGTTGTAGAGATGGGGTATTTGAAACGCTGACCTCTTTTTTTTTTCTTTTTTTTTCTCTCTCTCTCGGGGTTATACACAACCACCCCCAACCCCCCAACCCATCCTTTCAGCCTTGTCTTCGAGAGTTACTAAACGTCGGATCAAAGTAGGACGGACTTCACAGAGAACACTGAAACCTCATTAATTCGCGATTCGCGATAATTCTTGACAAGATCTACGTGCACGTTTTATTTAATTAAACTCGTATCACCCTCCCCCCTCGCCCATATCTTCTCCCCGCCTGTGTTCCACGTCTTACCTCACGTCCGGGATATCCACATTTACAACAAAAGTGGCTAGCCACGAGATAGGTAAGAGGAAGTGTAACCATATTTGCGTGGAGGGAGAGAAGGAAACCACATTGATATATACATTAAATTGCTTCAGTACACTCAGTCGGGATCCGAGCCCCGAACACAGGCAAAACCAGACCAGATGATGACGATGCCCTTGTACGTGTGCCCCTCGTTGCTATTAATAACAATAATTCTAGTAATAAGCTTACATCAGTGGTTACATGGGCTAATAAGTCATGCTCATATAATCTAGTTCACCGGCTGACGGGGAGATCGGGTTTTTCCTATATACTTTTCCACTCTCTCACCGTGCAAATACGGATACATTTCCGCTAAACTCTAGAGTATGACATCCTCATGCCTGCTTTCTTTTCGTCACCGTATGGTACTTTCATTTCGATGCGCGCACACGCTTACTTTGCTGTGATTGGTAATTTTTATCAGTCCATAAGACTAGTCCTCAAAAATATTAAGTTGGGTCAACTTCTACGGAGTAATAAGGATTAAGGACTTCTGAATAAGGACTCTGTAGACAGTGAATTCTATTCGGCAATGACCGTAGAACAGTTTAATTATAATTGGAAGTGAACCTAGAGATGAGAAAGATACTGGTGATGTGTTATATACGGAGCATCCATCGCTTTGTGTAGAGCTGAGACATGGAGCCTGAGGAAAGAGGAGAGGGAACATTTGGAATGCTTTGTGGTGCTGGAGGAGAATGCAGATATAAGGGTCATATCGGGGTAAGTTCTAAGAAGAGTAAGTGAAAATATAAGAATATTTCATGTGATTCTATTAAGAAAGACCAACTGGATGGGCAATGAGAATAAATGTCATAGCAGTAATGAAATAAAAGGCAAGGAGGAAGGGGACAAGGAAGTTTACGAAAGGTAGTTAATTGATGGATGACTTCAAACAAGGAAAGAAAATGAAGTTTCAGGAAATAAAACAAGAAGCCGATGATAGGACATGCTGGAAAACACGATTTGGACGAGTCAGTGGGCCTTTCGAAAAACAGACTACTTAGTAATATTAATTAATGTTAGCTATAAACAGGCGTGGATTCTGGGGGGAGGGGGGTCAAGGGTCAGTTGACCCCCCTGTGAAAGTTATAAAATTATTATAAAAATCATAATGAAAGTTCAAATGTTAGAAAGAAGATACAACACAGATAAATAATACAATAGTAGTGTTCCCGACCACCTGTCAAAGCTCTCTGATTGGCTGAATTTTATCACGTGACCACGCCCCTCGCTCTCTGATTGGCTGTTGGTTTCCCCCTCCACTTCTCCTGACCCCCTTTCCAGTGTTCCAAACTTGTTTATTCATGTCTCATTTGTTTTTTTATTTGTGCTCATTGCTTTTTTATGTGTGGTCCATTGTTATTTATATAAGCTTAATGGGTTTTTTCATTTGTGCTATTTTTTTAATGTCTAGTTAGGATTTAGATGGGCGTTGGAGTTTTTTATTGGTGTGGGGGAGTTTATTGTATTAGGATTGGGATGGGGCGTTGGAGTTTATTTATTTATTTATTAGCGCGCAGTCCACGGCGTCGGGCGTTCCTTCCTCGGAATCGCTAGTGAGTGCTGGGAGCATCTTTTCTGGCCAGCCACTTAGCGAAGAGTGTGACCACCGAGCATCTGACAACGTATCATGGCCGTAAGGCCCCTTTCACTTTTTATTCACTCCCCACCCTCCTTACATCGCCATGGCATAGAACGTACTAAGTTACAATGACTGCTTACTCTTGCAATAATCTATTGGACTGCATTTCACTTCACCCCTCCCCTCCCCTCACTTCGTAATACCCCAATATTTGTGAGGTCGTCAGGTGTCGCAACAGTAACTTGTTATAAATCTAGAAAGAGGTTGGCAACGACCTTGTTGAAGAGTCATGAACCCCACAAGGCCGCTTGGTATATCGATTGTGGCCTTCTGAAGGTCACTGGTTCAGATGTGCTAGCCCTCCACCCCCAAGGACGCTTGGCGCATCAGTCGTGGCCTTCTGAAGGTCACAGATTCAGATGTGCTTTCTAAATGCCCACTCTGGGACCAATGATTCGATTTTCCCTCCACCAAGAGCCCGATATTTAGATGGTGTGCACACCGGGATTTGAACCTCTATATTTTTAGCACAACTAATGTCTGTTAGAACGACCATACTTCCTGCAACCCAACCATTTTGCTGGTTGAACAGGTAGAATGTGTACCCGCATTTGGTTAAAACATCGATCACTCTGTCATCGGCCGTCTAGTGACGCCTTAGACCATGTGACCATCGAAGCAAGTATAAATTGAATTGTGATGGTAGATTGCTACCCAAGTATAAAGTGGAAAAAAGAAACAACCGTTTTATTCCTCGAGCCACTTATAACAACATAAAAAATAATATAAGCTTCGCAAATATATTTTGTCGGAATAATATATAACTCTTGTATTAATTCATAGGTAATATTGAATTGAGTAACTTGAATTTAATGTTCGCAATTATATTTTGATGAAATAATATATAACTCTTACATTAATTCATAGGTAATATAGAATTGCGTAACTTGAATTTAACGTTCGCAACTATATTTTGATGAAATAATATATAACTACATAAATTCATAAGTAATATCAGGGCAGAGGAAGATATAAAATATACCTGCACTTGTGTGAAGGTGGAGCGACATGGTAGATCTGGATTAAATCCCCACTACCTCCCTCCTAATAGCCACAAAGTTAAGCTTATCGGTATTTAAAACTGCGTCTTACTACCCGTCAGGGACACAAGCCGTGAACGGTGAGGGAGGAAACCGGCGTCGGTACATAGGCATGACAGGGATTTGAACTAATCTCTTCAGGCAAGCGGAGATAAGAGCTGATGTTGACCAGGTGAAATGTGTAAAAGCATTTACCAGGGATTGAAATGTGAAGTAATTAGCGTTCGTTGCCCTCTAAGGGACTTGAACCCTACCTCCTTAAGTCACAGTACGAGATATATACCCACATTTACGCGTCATTGACAACTGAATACGAGGGGGGAATTGAGTCCCCCAACACCGTATAAAATTAGTGATGTACCATAATTTGTGCAGAGCTGAAATGTGAAAACAGCCAAAGTTATAATTTATGCTTTTAGTTAGTATTAGCGTGTGTTGACCTTGCAGGTACTCGAACCCCTACCTCTTCCCGTCACAGGGTGAAATGTGTACCCGCATTTGCACTGTTGGAAAAATAAACACGACCGACGGTCCTTCGAGGATCCCTCTAGACAGTACCGGAGAAAGACGTCCATCCTCGGTGGGAGAGCTACTACGAAAGAAAGATAACTGTAAATAAATGCCCATTTACGTGGATCAGGCAAACACTGATGCGGAAACAATATTATCGACCAATAAGAAGCTGCCACCATTACGTGTGGCACACCCCCGTTGAAGCGATCATAAATATACCTTGAAATCACTACATTCGGTCATTGTAATTAATAATTGCGAACGATAAACATTAGAATTAGTTCCAACGAGCTGGAAAATTGGATAAATTCATGTATGTTTTAAAAGTATTTTGTACATTTTAATGGTTACTATTTTGCTTAATACGTCTTTGGTGTACAGTGGCATTTGATCCTTTGACAGACTTTCAAGAAAACCTGCCCCCTTAAGCTCCAGCATCTGTAGCGCTGGGTAGCCCGGACTTTTTAGCGAGGACAGAATTTCCCTGGCAGATGATGACTGGTCCATGAGTAATTAGCGTCCTGTTATAGATTTGAGCGTGAATGGCGAGTGTTTTTTTTCCCTCACGATAGTTATTAATATGTATTTATTTAATTTCAGACTACTGGGATCAATATGGGTTGGATGCTGGCCTGAGGAACCACGTGGCGTCTGCAGAGGGTTTAGTGACGTGTGTGCGTGCACCGCCTCTTGAAACCGGCGAAGCGATGGGCCCTGTACCGACGCACCTCCTAGAAGAGATCGGTGTTCTGTACGGTGCCACCATCGTCCTCACGCAGCCGTCAGCCTTCAGCCCCCCGGACCCTATCGATGCTAGCGGAAATTCGATCACTGATGTTTGGGGTGAATTGGAAGCGATAGACCGGCTGATATGTAAGTTTGCCATTATATAATTTAACTACATCTACGAGTAACATTATTATAGCAATTAGGTTGGAAATATACAGTTTATTACACAAGAGTTATCCACGTCCTATCTTTCCTCCAAACCACCGTTGTTTTTCTGGCATACAAAAACCTTTCAACAGCTGATCGTTTCGAGAATATTAGCTCCTATATTCATGGTATAGAAGGTTATTATTACAAATAAGAAAAGAGAAAGAAAATTATAATAGTCGCTTTAGCCGTATTTGCAATGTGTTAGATCAAATTCAACCGCCACCTTAGCATGTCTGTATACTAAACTATTGTTCCCGGGTTCGATTCCCGACACGAATATGTTGGTCTGATAAATTAACAAACAGAGGGACGGATTTGTTAATGTCCTAGTCGTTAAGCTATTAGCATTTTATGAATAAAAAAGGGACCCGAGCTTTAAGCTGGAAAACAGTAAGAGATTTAAATTAAATTATAATGTTCAATGAAAAAATTGCTTTATTTAATTCTAAAACAAAATTATTTATACCAATAGAAAACTTATTTCTTACTATTAAAAATTATCACTCTAACATCAATATTTATTTTTACCGATCTGTGTTAAGACATGTTTTCCCCCAATACCTTATTTAAAACTAGATTTCTCCAATCATTAGCGCGATGTCATAAACTTTGTTATTTATCGAAATTACAAATGGCATTGCAAGTAACTTTAGAGTCGAAAACATTTTGTAGGTAAACCCTGGTTACTTAACGAAATAACAATTCAATTTAGAAGATATATATATATTTTTTGCACTTTGCTGCCGAATTATATGGTTTTAAAACGGGAGTAGCTTGGATCTAGTATTACAATCTGTTTTAAGTATATAAAGGCATACAAATTAACAGGGGAAATTATATTGTTCCTTTAGCCAATTATTAAAAAGAGGGAAAACCCTATATATTTGTTTTGTTGATCCAAGGGTCCCAGGTCCATGCCCTGGCAAGGGTTAAAATGTAGGTTTAACCTTTCATAGTAATAAATTAACTGCCCTAGTCTGTATTTTGTAAATGTTTTAGCGTTCAAGTGTATTTATTACACACACTTTGCGAATGTTGGTATCAGTTAAAGCAATTATGTTTAGGAAAAATTGTAACATATTATATTAATACCGAAAGTAGATTGAAATTGAAAAGTATTATATATTTTGTGATATCATTTTAAAGAGAAAAAATATGTGGTACTTTGCAGAACATATGTTTGGAACAATTATATTTAAATGAGAATGTTGGTATCAGTTAAAGCCATTATGTTGAGGAAAAATTGTAACATATTATATGTATAAATACCGAAAGTAGATTGAAATTGAAAGGTATTATATATTTGGTGGTCTAATTTTAAAGAGAAAAAACTACGCGGTAGTTTGCAGAAAATTTGTTTAGAACAATTTTATTTAAAGTGTTTACTTTGACACGTGCTTTTGTGTTATAGTTCAAATGGAAGGTGAGAATAGCGGCTCCATCCTTCCGCTACCGCCGGCCGTGAAGACCACCCCAAATAGCCTAGTTTCTTAAATAATTCAATTTTCAAAATTTTGTCGTTGGAAGACTACTTCAAAGACTATCTTCTAGAGGTATCTAATTATCGTAAAAAATTAAGGTGATGACCATTCTAGATAGGTTTAGAGGCTTTAAATTTCAAAAATTTCTTGGGGAGGAAAACTTTAAATGGCTTATAAAAGGATCTAGTTTAAAAAAAAAAACAAGGCGAAGACTACTTATAACTTCAAGAGTAAACAATTTTTCAAAAAATTGTTGATGGAAGGCCACTTCAAATGGTTTATAAATCTATCTGATTTTTAAAAAAATTGGGAAATATGACCATGGTTGTAAACATACATAAGATAAAATATGAATGAAAAACTATTACACGGCTTCAAACAGAAATTCAATATTGTAACTATGTTATTTATAGCTATGACCCCCCTATAAAAATGATCTGGATCCACCCCTGGTTATAAATATATTATCTATCAAAATAGACTTCTGCAGATCACATGACTTTATGTATGAATACGTGAAAGTAGATCTAGTAACTTTCCTAGCTGTCGGAAAATGTCCTTCCTATGATAATTGGACTGTCGTAGCTTTCCTAGTTGTCAGATAAAACCTTTCCTATATTAATTTGTCTGTATTAACGTTTCTAGATGTCATATAGTACCCTTCTTATGATAATTGGACTGGAGTAACTTTTCTAGCTCTCAGATAAAGTTCATTTCTATAAATTGGACTGTACATCTCTCCCTCCTCTGAGTGCAAGGTGTTAGAGGTGGAAAGGCGGTGGGGGTTGTTCCTTCCTCTCCACCCTGAAAGTCCACAGCTGGCCTGTATGGGAGTGTACCCCAACATTCCATCCTGTGTCCTGACACTTGTAGCCCTCCCTTATGAATGTGCGTCACGCACTCTTCACGCAAGCTGCACGCACCTGTGTCCGGAGGGCTAGAATTTACACGCATCTTCCTTCTAAAGGGAGGAATCGTCTTCAGTGCAACAGCACGCTATCTCCAACCGCCTGGCTTATTTTTATTTCTGCGTTTTATTATTAGTGTAACACATTTTTCTGACAACCATCTTATACCAATCTCTGTGTGTGTTTGTTTGTGTATGTATATAGGACGTATTTACATATTTATATATGTATACACACATACACACATACACACATACACACATAAACACAATATCTTATTAAATAATTATATTTACTTTGCAATTTTTTGAACAGTGTAATAAATTGCGAAGTCCGCTTCTTTGGTCCAGTGGTCAGAGATTTGGCTACATATCCATAGGTCCTGGGTTCGATTCCCAACGCTTTCAGATTTTTTTTTGTGAAGCAGTGGGTCTGGAACGGGGTCAACTCAGCTTATTGAGGACAAATGAGGAGATACTTAAATAAACAAGTTGAGGATCTTGTCTAGAAAACTGAGAGTAGCAACCGGCGGGTTCGTTGTGTTGACAACTTGACACCCTGTATTCGCAAATGTTGGTACTATCATCGCTAACAGCAGCGGCCGCTCGGTCTGTATAGCTCGTTTACGGGCTCACACATCATAAAAGAGACATATTACAAATTATTATTTTCAAACAACTTGGTATATATTTTCACTAAATTTTGCTATAATGTTGAAAATAAAGTGTTTTTTAGACATAATTTTATAGTTTTTAAAAGTATATTTCTTGTGTTTATTTTCTAGGTTTAGAACTGCTATTATTAATGTTTATTTAATTGATCGAGTGTGTCGTGAAAAGTCACAATAAGTGAAATATTTAATAGCCATCAAAAAAAACCAATCACAGTAAGAAACGTTGTTTCTGTGGCTGTGGTTAGTAATAAATTATAAGGAAGTTTATGTTTTAAACCAGGAGGTTTTGGTTTGTATTGTTGACATTATGTATTTGTTTTCATAGGTATCTTTGTTATGTTATAAGATATATACATTTTTTAAGCAGTGAGAGCTTTGTTTTGAATAACATAAGTTACAAGTGAAATAATTTTAAATGTTTTAGCGAAATAAGCATATGTAAACATATAAGCATATAAGGATATATAAGCAAATATAAGACCAAGTTCGAAGGGAATAAACATACTAAGTGTTCAAAGGTAAACGTTGAACCCCGTTTTAACGTCAATGTGAATTTAGATCAAAATGCTACGTGTTCTTCAGAGAAAATACTGAAATCTCTACACTTTGTGAATGAGTTTATTGTTAGAGAAAATAATTGGATTTATGTGTTTGTAAATTTTTTAGTACACTAACAGTTTTTACTACCGATTCAGATTATACGTATAATATATAAACACGCTGATGAGTCAGGGATTAGGAAGGTTTAGTATCGAGGATATCCAAATTTACGTGGAGGGATATTGGAGAACCAACCCGAGTACATCTGACCGGGCTTCGAGCCCCAATCTCCCCGTCTTCGGCAGTCTAGTCCAACACGAGTGTGACGCCTTAGACCTTGCGGCCACTCAAGCATCCTATGAATTTAATATCTTCAACAATATGTTTCAAGTAGTTACGTGTCGAGAATGTTTTACATATGGAAGTATATTTTATTGTTGTTAAAGTAAAGCGTAGGGGTTGTGTTTTGTGTGTGTACATTAGATGTAGTAAATGTGGCTTTAAAAGTGACGAGTTTTATACTTCACAAAGACAAGGGCAAACCTTTGAAGTAAATAGAAGACTAGTTTATGCAATGTGACGAATATAATGTGGATATTCATAAGCGTGCAAGTTCATGTGGGTACATAATGAACATGCCTCCCCCCCCAGCTACACAAAAAAGCTTATTATGAACAGACCTGTTCTATCCAGAAATGTTTGAAAAGGTCTTACGGGGGGATGACCCGAAACTCAAATGAATCATTCAACAGCACAATTTGGAGAAGAACTTCTAAAGAGACAACAATTTGTTGGCTTTACAACAATGAAATTATTATGTGTGTTTGATGCTGTGTGCTAGTTTAATAATGGATCTGGGATATAACTGGAAGTGTTGAAACGGTGTAATATAAAACCAAGTAAAAACACTGAACAGTGCGTCATCATGTGCGAACAGTCTTCGTATAAAGCGGGCAACAATGCAATCCACGCCTGAACAGGAAAAAGGAGATGTTTCAGAGGAAATAAAATTATTAAACAAGACTTACATTTCTAAAAAAGAACGCCTCATATGAGAGTAAGTCAGTTTGCGGTATACGAGAACACATCCCATTAATCACCAT
>CABFVZ010003831.1:35685-63577 GCA_902151445.1 Timema monikensis | reverse complement strand
ACTAATTTGACGATTGAATCTATCCTTGTGTCAGTGTGTCGTTCCAACCTCTTTCATAACTTTTTCCCCAACCAATTTAAAGATTCTTTTAACACATAAAAAAGCCATCTTCAAAACGCTATCTAAGTATAGACAGTAAAATATTTAATCGAAATTTATCTCTCAAAAGGAACATGTTTATCTACATTACTTATTGAGTTTTAAATGAATACATTTGGGTTGCACACTTTAGATTTAATGTTTAAAACTAAACTAGTCCGTTTAGAAAAATATATATCCTTGGCACAAAGTGAGTCTGTTTATATACTCCAATTAAACCTTTTTCTTTTGAAAAACTAATACACAGTTAGTCCTCTATTACCACATTACTATATCATGCATGCACACTACAATAACCGTTCCCAACGTGTTTAAATACTTGAACATTTTGACATAATCTATTTATATCAAATTAATTCTTGAATAAGAAATTAGTGGATGCCAGTATTATTTTGGCTTATAAGATTTTAAAAACATTAATTTGTTCAAATAACTAAATCACCACAATATATAAAGCTATTAAAAACTAAACTCCAAGGTGTGAGCCGGCAAATGTACGCCGTTGGAGATGGTAGTGCCAACATTTGCAGATAGAAGGTGGCATGTGATCAGCACAACGCAACCTCTTGCCGCTAATTTCACTTTTTTAAACCGGAGCTTTTACTTATTTATACAACTAGCTCCTCATTTGGCCTCACGAGACTGAGTTTGACCCCATTACAGACCCTTTGCTTCAGAAATAAATTTTGAAAGTACCAGGCATCCAACCCGGGACCTTTAGATCTGTTGCTTGGAGCTCTTAAAACTAGAGCACAGAGGTGGTCAAAACTATTAAAATAATAAAAATTGATATAATTATACAATTTATTATGAATACACAACACATTTATATTATCCTTCACTTGCTACGCTTGTTGGCAGCTGTCGAGACATTAATATTTTAGATAACGAAACTAATTAAACTTTATTACAAAACGTGCTTTTATTACCTACCTCATAAAGTTTTAATGGTTCACCTAGTTAACGTATTGTTTTATTTTAAATTAATTAATTCGATAATCAATTAGTGCAGTAGTTTTCTAGACGTTAATTCAACATTACTAGACGTGAAGGCAAGAAGCACTGAGAAGTGTATATTATATATTTGTGGGAATACTAAAATGTTTCTTTCATTGTTGTGTTTTGGTTTGAAAATAATTCCAGCTCTACTATATTGGATTGCGAATTTCATATACTGGTCAAGTAAGTCAAGTTAATTCATTTTTGTTTTCACTGCATCTCCTTACATGTTCGAGTTTACGCAAACACATTGTTTACACCAATTTGGTGGGGATGAGGAAGGAAATAAAATTTAGGAAATGTCCCCAAATTTTTGTAGAAAGTTGGTGGGAAACCATTCAGGTAAAAACACCTACCCATGAAGCGAGCCCTAAACTCACCTCCCCAATAATTGCAAACTCATCTAAATCAGCTTTAAATGTATATCACATGTCTGCTGGTAGTGGATCTAATTTCAACTTGTGTTTAATTTAGAGCTAGGAATTTAAATTTTTACTTATTATGTAAATGTAGACCTTGATAAACTCCAAGAAGTTATTGGCGGAGTTTCATTCACGGTTTTTGACAATTTAAATTTTAATTGCATAATATTTTTGTTTCTATTAGTTTGTTATTTAAATTTTGGCTGTACCAAATTATTTAGTTTTTATTAGAAGATATGCTATTTTGTCGAGGTAACTAAATTGATCGTATCCTCTTGTAGGGGTAGTGCTGGGGCCTAGGGTTGGAAGCTCATGAGTTGAAGTCGATATCACCCTCATGGCAACTACCCTGGCCCAGACAGGACAAAGGGCTTCCCCTCTCTGCCAAGGGAATGTTACTCGTCCGGAAACCCAGGCATAGTTCATCCTCGTAGCGGAACCCGGGCTACGTCTGGATGGTATACCCTGCAGGGTGGATAAATATCTCTCGAGGTCTCTGTATAGTAGTGAATGGGAGTAGTACCCCCACCCCCTCATACTCGCCACACATTAGGAGGTTGGTAGCTAGTACTTTCCAGGAAAGTTGGTCAGGCCATCTTCACCAGGTACCCGCTGGGAACCTCGGGCTGAAAGATCTTTGGAGTGATTCCTGATGCTAGGGGTCTGACGTCTTCCAAGGGCCTAAGTGGGGCTTAATAGGTCAGAACCCTCAGGGTGATTCCTATTATCGAGATTTGACTCCTAGTAGGCCAACCTAGGTCAAAGCCCTCAAAGTGATTTCTATGATCAAGATTTGACTCCTAGTTGAGCAACCTAGGTCAAAGCCCGAGGGCAATTACTGGGTTATGTCAAAACTCCCTCACGTGTTAGTCCAGCCCACAGGAAAGGAGGGGCAAACTGCTCCCGCCAATGGATGTCTGGTAACGGCGTCGGGGTTTCCCCAGCTGTCGGTTGATTACAAGACTCGGTGTCTGGCACGGGTCTATCGGTCCTTAAATTGCTAGCTGTGTATTTAATGTGCTTGGCTATTCTCTAAGGACCCATCCATTATGGATTAGAGGCGTCTCACAATAAAATGTTGGTTCCCCAGAAAAGTGGATGTCAAAGCCTGACATAGCAGATGTGCTTCCATTCTTGAAAAGACTCCGACATTTATTAGGTGTTAGACAAGTGACGTAGAAGAGTTCTTTAATGTATCCTCTTACTGCATTGTATTCACTCGGTATAGTCTCCATTCAGACTTTACTGAAATAAACAATCTTTGTGAAAATCCTGCATTGTATACTCTCCGAATAGTCTCCATTCATATATTTCTCAAATAAACAACGCTATTAAAAATCCTGCTTTGCGTACACTCCAAATGGTCTCCATTCAGACATTATTCAAATAATCAGTCTTACCGTAATATAGGTCAAAGTCAGGCACTGCAGCCTAGTTTAGAGAGAGGAACAATGAACGTACAACACAATAGTTTAGTATGGCTTCGTAATATAGGTCAAAGTCAAGCACTGCAGCCTAGTTTAAAGACAGGAGCAATGCACATACAACACAATAGTTTAGTAGGGCACCGTAATATAGTTCAATGTCAGGCACTGCAGCCTAGTTTAGAGACAGGAGCATTGCACGTGCAGTATTAATCAAGGTTGAACAATATTCTATTGGCCGTTCAACTCTTAAATTGCAGAACAGGTCTCATGAAGCGCGCAGTTGCCAGATCTTATCCGCTTGAGACAGATTTTCTATTAACAACTTAACAAGTTATACTAAGTGTATACACATTATGTTAATACATTTGCTGTTTTGTTTATTTAAATAAATGTTTAATATTGTGTTTATTATCATTATTGTTATTCTACTAAACCGTCTTTAAATAGACACTACACAAAATCACCTGCGGTTGTGTTTTAATTCTGGAATGTCTAACTGAAGATGGTCTGTACAAATCCTCCTTTATCCTCCTTTATCCATGCAAATGTGTATGCGATAAACCATTCATTAACTCAGCCATACATTATTAGATTAATTATAATATACCAAGTCGTTTATAATCTTGTCTCTACATTCGATAACAATTACTATTGAATCACCAACATATAGGTGTTTCACATTTCCAACCGTTCAGTTGGTGGGGTTAGTTGGTGCTAAGCTCATCAGGACTATATTTATACTTACATGTCATGCTTTTTTATTTTAGCACCGCGTCTTACTACCTGTTTAAGTTATACCCCTATGAGATTTTGAAGGGTTAAATTAGAAAAAGTCCACCCATTTAAGAAAACTACCCTCAGTGCACCTGAACGGGATCATTGCAAAGACCACTTTTTAGGATTTGGGGGGGTTTTGAGGCGTCAACATCCATCAACATTTCAGGTTAGATTTTCTTTTGCGGTCGCAATACTTTACCTTTTGTGTTCGAAAAGTTAAAAAATATATATATATATATTTACTTATAGCTTGAACGTTATTGGTTTTATAAAACAAAGAAAGCTTCATATAAAATATTTGTATTATAAAGATGCCTACATATTTGTAACGATGAGTAATTTCATATCTCAAATAGTTTAAGAAATATTATAAAAAAAGATAATTTACGCATCAGACTGGAGCTCTTAAAGTCGTTTTGCCGAAATATTGAAAGTAGCCATTTTGTCTAGAATATTTGTTATTATTTAGAAATTAAATGTAATCAAAATCATTAGACCCGATTTTGAAAAAAATCTACTTTTTCTCTTTTTGCCCCTTTGTAAGCAGACCTCAATTTTAGGGTTAGATATCCAATTCCAAAAAACCCTCGGGGCAACCCTATGAAAACCATATATACCAAGTGTTAGTCCAATCGGTAAAATATCTTAGGCTCTAGTTGGAAGTACAGACAGACAGACAGACAGATAGACAGACAGACGGAAAGTTAAAAACCACTTTTTTGGATTCGGGGTGTCATGAAATTTCAAGATTCATCCAAATATTGAGTTCTATTTTTTTGACGATCACCATACTTTCTCTACCTGTAAGATAGCGAGAAAGAAATAATAGTTTCATTTTTACTTTCCCGCTATCTTACAGGTATAGAAAGTATTGTGAACGAAAAAAAAACAGAACTCAAGATTTTGATGAATCTTGACGTTTCATGAACCCCCCGAATCCAAAAAATTTATGTTTGAATTTCCGTCTTTCTGTCTATCTGTCTGTCTGTACCTCCAACTAGGACCTAAACTATTTTACCGATCAGGCTAAGGTCTAGAAGGCAACACAACACAATCTTAGGGTTAAATGATTTATTTAATTGTCTTGACACACTTAAATTTTCGAATAATGTATTTCGATCACTGAGAAACACTCGCTATTTTTTTATCACACGCTTATATGTTATATTAGATAAATCATTATTCAAAAATCACTAAAAAAAACTTTTATTTTCCATGGATAACACGCTCACACACCGAAATAATATTCACAAAAGAACACATAGATTTTTAAGTAGTCGAATTAATATTCAAAATATTTACTGTATTAATCAAATTTGTTATAAAACTATTAAAGGTACCATAGACATGCCTAAATACATATCAATAGTACCCAACTATAAAATATTTTGTTATTCAACTTGTTGACTAACGCACGTGGTTGTATTAACTGTATTTTATACGATAATTCACTGTTATAATGTATTTTAAAATTGTTAGATTATTGTTATGTGAATAACCGTTTGGTTGATTGCTTAGTATTGAAGATTTCATTTGCTGTTTAATTCTAATTAGTTATTAAAAGCAAGAGAACGTTAAAAGTGACCGTATATGCTGAAAACTAATATGGCCACTGGATAAAAGCTACGCTGCCGGTTGATGACGTAGAAAAAAGAGGACCCTGTTGCCGGTTAGGCGGCGAATGGTATTAATACTCGTGTTTACAAAATTTAAATTTTATATTATTTCACAAACATTTTGTATGTTTTTCCTCTTTATTATCACAAACCATTTATTTATGTTAAAGATATGCGAGGGCAGTTATAAAAATATTAATACTTAATACAATACCATTAAATGTAAAATTTCACGTTCTATTTAACCTCTAATTGCCACAAGATTTTAAAGAAAAACTAGAATGCATTTATTCGACTTTCTTTTCTTAAATTTGATCATGGAAAATAAAATTATACTGTAAGCTTAGGGGAAGTATTGTTAAAAGTGATTGATAATATTTTTAGTGATATAGGAGTAATTAGTAAATAATAATTATTTCCAAATATGTCGAAAAAAGTTACTTTTATACAATTTTGGCATTACTGATACCATCTGCTAACTTCTGCTATCTGTCATGTAAATACCTCAATTTTAGGGTTAGATATCCAATTCCAAAAAACCCTCGGGGCAACCCTATGAAAACCATATATACCAAGTGTTAGTCCAATCGGTAAAATATCTTAGGCTCTAGTTGGAAGTACAGACAGACAGACAGACAGATAGACAGACAGACGGAAAGTTAAAAACCACTTTTTTGGATTCGGGGTGTCATGAAATTTCAAGATTCATCCAAATATTGAGTTCTATTTTTTTGACGATCACCATACTTTCTCTACCTGTAAGATAGCGAGAAAGAAATAATAGTTTCATTTTTACTTTCCCGCTATCTTACAGGTATAGAAAGTATTGTGAACGAAAAAAAAACAGAACTCAAGATTTTGATGAATCTTGACGTTTCATGAACCCCCCGAATCCAAAAAATTTATGTTTGAATTTCCGTCTTTCTGTCTATCTGTCTGTCTGTACCTCCAACTAGGACCTAAACTATTTTACCGATCAGGCTAAGGTCTAGAAGGCAACACAACACAATCTTAGGGTTAAATGATTTATTTAATTGTCTTGACACACTTAAATTTTCGAATAATGTATTTCGATCACTGAGAAACACTCGCTATTTTTTTATCACACGCTTATATGTTATATTAGATAAATCATTATTCAAAAATCACTAAAAAAAACTTTTATTTTCCATGGATAACACGCTCACACACCGAAATAATATTCACAAAAGAACACATAGATTTTTAAGTAGTCGAATTAATATTCAAAATATTTACTGTATTAATCAAATTTGTTATAAAACTATTAAAGGTACCATAGACATGCCTAAATACATATCAATAGTACCCAACTATAAAATATTTTGTTATTCAACTTGTTGACTAACGCACGTGGTTGTATTAACTGTATTTTATACGATAATTCACTGTTATAATGTATTTTAAAATTGTTAGATTATTGTTATGTGAATAACCGTTTGGTTGATTGCTTAGTATTGAAGATTTCATTTGCTGTTTAATTCTAATTAGTTATTAAAAGCAAGAGAACGTTAAAAGTGACCGTATATGCTGAAAACTAATATGGCCACTGGATAAAAGCTACGCTGCCGGTTGATGACGTAGAAAAAAGAGGACCCTGTTGCCGGTTAGGCGGCGAATGGTATTAATACTCGTGTTTACAAAATTTAAATTTTATATTATTTCACAAACATTTTGTATGTTTTTCCTCTTTATTATCACAAACCATTTATTTATGTTAAAGATATGCGAGGGCAGTTATAAAAATATTAATACTTAATACAATACCATTAAATGTAAAATTTCACGTTCTATTTAACCTCTAATTGCCACAAGATTTTAAAGAAAAACTAGAATGCATTTATTCGACTTTCTTTTCTTAAATTTGATCATGGAAAATAAAATTATACTGTAAGCTTAGGGGAAGTATTGTTAAAAGTGATTGATAATATTTTTAGTGATATAGGAGTAATTAGTAAATAATAATTATTTCCAAATATGTCGAAAAAAGTTACTTTTATACAATTTTGGCATTACTGATACCATCTGCTAACTTCTGCTATCTGTCATGTAAAGCAATAGAAGTGCTAACGCCTCTGTAGGTACACTGACCACTACACCACGAGGCGGGCTTTTTAAGGGGATCAAACCCCAACATCCCCATCTTCTGAGGTCAAGTACAACATGGGATTAACGCGTTTGACCACATGGCTACCGAAGTGGTTGTATAGAAGTAGGGATACTCTGATATCCTCAGGACCAGGGGATCTCAGGAGGGTAGAGAGAAAGATCGAGGAAAGAGTTTGACTTTTTACTTTTAGGGGCGTTATCATGCATGCGGTTTTGAGGACAGTGGTATCTCCGGGGGTGTAGAGAGGTAATATTCGATCGTGCTTGTGTTGGCGCGGGATAGTTCTGAGGGGGGAGTATGAGGGCTCATGCTCAGAGGAGGGGGCGCGGGTGTTTTTTCAAGGATGCCCCCCCCCTACTACCTCTATGAGCTTAAAAGATTGTACACATTTAATAAGCTCCTTCGGAGTATTGCCTTTTTTTCTCTCTCTTTCTCTTTGACATTTCTTATGAAGCTTCATGAGCTTAAGATCCAAAGTTAAATAGTATAGTGTCTCAAGATTATAAAAATACATATATATCTTCCGTACAGTGATTAATATAAATCCCTCAAAAGGATAACCACTTTAACTCTAAGTATTTTCTTTCTCTCTCTGCAAGGATGGCACCCCCTTTCCTCTACGATCATAAAAGTATGTACACATTTAATAAACTACTTCCAAGTATTGCCTTTCTCTCTCTCTTTCATATTTCTTATGGAGCGTCATGAGCTTAGGAACGAGGGTTAAATAGTATAGCTTCTCAAGATTATAAAAATACATACATATCTTCCGTACCCTAGAGGGGGAATAAGGCCACCTTCACCTGACATCGGATGTTTCCAACAGCAGTCGGAGAATCGTAAACAACTGCATTGCGACGATAGACATCCAATCAGTGACCAGGAAGATGTGTGGAAATACGGCATAATGACGTAATACCTTGTTCTGCGTGGCTGGCTGGCTATTGTGAACAATCCCACCCCCTTTTTCTTGTTTTCTAGACTCAATATATAGGAGAATGTAAATTGTATTAAACATACCATTATTGAATATAGCTTCATCGAAGGAATATTTCGATAGAGCGGACTGTATTGGGGTCATGGAGGAAAGACCTAGGAAAAGATTACGTTTGATATAAATTTATTTTTTATTAAATTAACTATTTATTGAAATCATGGAAGAGGGACTAATAGAATAAATAGTTATAACTTGGAGTCGACGCCATGGGGAAATCGCATCTGGCATTATTTAAATTATTTTGTATTGCTAACTTTGTTTTGGGGTCATGGAGGATTGACCTGTAATGTTAGTTGTTTAATCTTTGGGTCAACACGATAGAGATATTTCGTTTGATGTTAATTAATGTAATATGTAGAACAGTCTTTATGTTAGCGTCTTGGGAGATAGACCTGTTTTGTCTTTTAGTTGCAATTGTTATAACTCAAGCGGAGTTATGGAGGAGTTATATAATTCATATTTCATACTATTGTTTAGAGGCATAGGATGATAGTATGGAAACGTTATGAATGTCATTGTTAGTTATTTATTTTAGTGTTGTAACCATTAGACGTTACATTTTTAAAAGTAAAGTAAACTATTTTGTGGTTACGCAACTTTGTGCGTTTGATTCTCTGAGTCATGGATCAAATCCATGTATTATCCTTGTAACTAATGTAAACTTTGAATGAAAGTAATTAGAAGGACGAGATATCATACTGTATTATTTTACAGTATAAGCCTATACATTTATTGTTGGATATTAATAGGCTTATTTATGTTTGTACCCGTTGGTGGACAACTATATTTGAAAGACCATAAGTCATGTTTTTAGGTAATTTCAATTGAGAGGTGTGTTTGGGTAGTAAGTCTACCAGACACCTGAAAGACGATACATTATATGATGCAATGTTTTCTTTTACAGTAGTAGCTATTAGAAAGTTTATTTTTAATTAAGGCCATATGTTACTTTGTCTATTTTCTGCTTTGAACAAATTAAAATACACTTTATTGAAAACTATGCTATTCTAACTGTTGTCATTTATAATATGTACGTTATGTCCTCCCTATCCTGATGTTTTAGGGGGCCTTACCTATAGGAATAGCGGAGGGTGTTGCACTGTGATCGTGAACTTTGTAACTAAGGTTAAATAAATAGTACAGCTTCTTTTTAAACGCGTATATTCTTAAGATTACGATTATACATACATATATATTCCGCACAAAGAATATTTAAAAAATATATTTCTCTAAAGTCTTTAAGTCGGTGCATACACTTCACAATACATACGCATATTCCGTACAATGATTATATAAAAAAAATCTCTTATTCTAAGAAAATGTATAATTTACGGTAAACATATACTCCTCACCATCATAGAACTCGCGCGCGAAAGACCGACTCAGACTAGCATGATAAGGTAGAGTCTGCATACGCTTCACCACTTTGAATAGCTCGTATGTGTCATCGCCTAGATATATCAGACCTCACTGTGAAGAGTTAAAGCGACGCCTATACCTCGCACCAAAGTTTTTACTTGGAAGACGGACTATTCCGACGCAGTCTAGAGTGATGATGTTTGAATCGTCCTCCGCTTCACTAACCTCTTCATCGCTTTCTAATCGACGAAAGTTGTAGGCTCGGTACTTTTCGAGTTCGGAGAGAGACACTTGACCCGATCGTACTCCTCACGCTCGAACCGATCCAACACCACGTACAATGCGTCTCCCTTCTGGAGAATTTCCGGCTCCTCACCTTCCTTTAACTTGTAGACGGGGCAGGATGTAGAACAGCTCTCGATGGACTGGCTCTCTTCCCACATTCCAAGATTATGACGTCCGAACCAGTGTATGGAAGTATCGCAGCGCTCGCTGTAGCCCTTGTGAACCTCCGCGATGTAGTATTCTATGCCACCTTTTGAAATCTTAATATCACTCATGTCCTCTAGACGGTAACCCAACTGTCTAAACATGTCGAATGTGATGCGTCTCTCTGCCTCGCGCTTGCTATATATACTCAGAATGGAGGGGAACACGCCTTGTTGGAGGTGTGGTTCACCTCTCCCTTCTACACTATATCCTTCGCATCGATCCACGAATTGTGCGTCGAGTCAAACCCTAACTCTTTGGCGTATACTCTATCTCCTGAACGTCTGATTATCTTCTCTACAAGGTAAACATCTGGCTATGAAGTCTTTCTAAGCTCCTTATCGTAGAATCCTCCCGTGATAGGCCATCCTTTCATATCTTCAAGTAGAAAGGTCCTATGATTCGTCTCGACAACGTTACGTACTTTAAACAGTTCGGTCGACCAGTTTGCGGTGCAACCCTTTTCGAAAACGTCCTTATACTTACTGATATGAACTATTTCACCTACTTTAATCATGTTCGGTATAGAATCCGAAATTTTGAGACGTTTATAGACTGTATGTAAAAGTCTGTTATCCTTGACGTCTATAGGCTTCATATTTATGGTAGAGTTTACCGTCCGGTTGTATTCGTCCAGTAACGAACCGATAATATCGATCCATAGATACGATTCTTTAGCTGTGAACCTCCTCCACATCATGTTCTTGAGCGTACGATTAAATCTTTCCACTACGCTAGCCTTGACGTTGCAAAACGTGGAATAGTGATTGATCCTCTTTCTCGCCATGAGTGTTTTGAATTCTGCGTTGTAAAACTCCATCCCTTTATCCGTTTGGAGATGACGTACGGGAGGTAAAAATTTGTCGGCTACCCTGTCGAGGAGGAGAGTCATTGCGGCTCTGACATTCTTCCCCGTCATAGCCTTGAGAGATGCGGCCCAAGCCCTCTTGGAATACACGTCGATGACGGTGAGAAGGTACTTGAATCCCTTATTTAATCAATTTTAGAAACGATCTCGTTCTCGTGTGCGGAATGACCCGCCTCGGTTGATGCGTGCAAGAGTCGTAATCGATCGACCAATTCGTTGGGATAGTCCCAAAAGATATAATCGACCCTTCTTCCTGTCTCCGTTTTGTATAATCCGTCACCCTCGAGTTCCTCCTCAAACATAGGTTTGATGATTAGTGAATACTTTGATCCCGCAGGCATCTTGATACGTGCGTACGGCTCGTTTCTCAACCGATGCGCATTCGTTTCTTCGAACATGAACTTGTATACATTCAGATCCTCCTTAGTATAATGCGTAGGTGCTCTTCTCAAGAGTAATTCTTATAGCCCTCGAGTATACGGTACCACCATATGGTTAAGAAGTACTGTGCCATCACTCTCGTCGAATACGATATGGCAATTTCTGAGCTTGGTAGAGTTACCTTCATGATGGATGCCGTAGGTCTTATCAGAATGTTCTTGAGACGAATAAAGATAAGTCTCCAATATATGTCTGTTTTTCAATCTCTCAGGTGACACTTCCACCTCCTCATCCTTCAGTTCGGGTTCGGCAAGTGCCTTTGCCATCTTACCTAGAAGATCCATGCTAGGCTTAAATGTTTCCTTCGCGAGGTACTTGGACTCGTGTTGAGCATCGCGTAGTTGCTTATACTTTCGTTTAATAATCTTACACCCGCCTTGGTGGCGTTGTTGGCTAACGTGCTTGTCGTGTTGAGCTTGACTGCCGAGGACGGGGAGATCGAGATTCTAAACTCGGTCGGCTGAACTGGGGGTGGTTTTTCCTAAATGGTTTTACACTATCCCTCCACGCAAATGCGGGTTCACTTCCTCTAATTCAACCTTCTCAATTCCTAATCCATTAGCGTAATTAGTACTTAAAGCGTATAGCCCGAACGGGTAGTAAGACGCGGTGCTAAATATTATTATTATTATTATTATTATTAATAATAATAATCTTACTCTCTTTTATAATATCTTCTGTGACCTTCGTCGACATGGTGCTAGGTACGAATGTCTCTCACGATGAAGAAAAGGTTCATTATATCTACTAAACGTAGTAAAACCTAATTTCACGTGTAAAGTCTGAAATGTCGTCAAGCGTTTTTTCAGTATGAAAGATATAGAGTCATCTTTAGGCACCTCGAAAGGAATTCTGCCGATTGGTTTATGATTCAACAAGCAAATAATACCTTTCAAGTTCACGATAATCGATGAAACGATCCCTGCCCTCCCAAACTTATAACCACGTTCACCCATTAAAGCCAATTCAAAATGTCTTGCTTCTCTCCTCAAAGGTTTTGAATCCACGTAGATGTAGATGAAACCACGACTAAGCATAGAGTATACATAAGCTTTAGGCACAGCATCTGAGAGTAATGAGAGCATTCCTATGTTTCGCAAAATTAGGCCTGCTGCTTCGAAAAACCGTTTGGTATTTGTCGCCTTTACGGATAGTATACCTCTCCTCATCGTATCGTTCAATTCGGTGTAAACCGTTTGTTGTTTAGCGAAGGACTCCTCTAGCCTTATCAAATTTGGACCTAAGGCATCCAGTGCCATTTTATTCTCGTTGAGATGAGTTTTATGACGACGAGACAGCTTCCACACCTCCTCCATCCCTCGCCGGCTAGACTTCTCAAAGTTGGTGTATTTTATTCGATCTTTATCCAAACTCTCGATCAACGAGTCCATATGCCCTTTGATGGCTTCCTTAGCCGCGTTGAGCACGAGTATCTGTTCGTTACTATGTTTTGCGTCCATCCTATCGACGTAAGACTTGTTACAGGCATCCTTAAATGCAATGGGCGTCTCGATGTTGACGATCCTCTTCGATCTAGCATCATAATATCCTTGAGAGGTTAGAGTCAGATTTCCTTCCGTCTCGACGAAAGATCTATACTTGTAGAGAGTATGACCGAATTTAGATATGGACGACATGATGTCTTATCGCGTACTGAGTACGCGTTAATATGAATCGTGCAAGATAAAGGTATTTAACACGTAGTGATACCATCCTTTACCAATCTCATGATCTTTGCTCAGCACTAGAAAATTGAACTTTTTTTTTTCAAAACAGCGAGCACATCTCCTTAAACTTTTGGAACGTCATATCTGCGTTCACGTGATCGTCATAGACGTGTCTCAGGTTCCTATCGACCATCCTGAAGAGGATGAAAAATTTGACGTTATCTCTCAGCATCTGTTTCGGGATGCGTGAGTACGGCTGACAAAGATAGAAACAGTTTATAGCCCTATTCCTCCCCATACTAAAATAAGCCTGTATGTTAAACTATTTATCGCAAGAGCAAGGGCTCCGGTCTGATGCGTAAATTATATATTTTTTAATGTCTTCTAAACTATTTGAGATATGAAATTACTTATCGTTACAAATATGTAGGTCTCTTTATGATACAAATTTTTTATAAGCGCCATATTTCTATAAAACCAATGACTTTCAAGTTATACGTAAATATATATTTTTTTAACTTTCCGAAAACAAACGGTAAAAGTATTGCGACCGCATAAGAAAATCTAGAAAACGTTGATGGATGTCGACGCCTCAAGATCCCCCAAACCCTAAAAAGTGGTTTTTGCATTGACGTCTGTGTGTTTAAACTTAAAATTAAGAGTAGTTTAAGAAAGGGAGAAAATCGACTGTAACGATTTTGATTAAAATTCTTATCTAGGTGTTGATTAAGATTATAAATAAACTAGCTATTTTCATTTTACCTTGAAAATGAATTTTAGGGTACTTTACAGAAGAAGAATCTTCCGTATCTCCTCAATTATTTGAGATACTAAATAACTTATCATGGAATATTGTAGTACTATTAAATATAAAAAAATTTTATTTCAAATATATTTTTATAAATCCAACAGTTTCTGAGATATTGGCAAATATATTAATACAATTTTGTGATTTTTAGTTGTAAAGAGATTATACTTAAGTTTTAACGCAATAATTCTCCTATGCCATAGAGTAATTAAATATAAGTAAGTATCTAAATGTGTATGTTGTTTTTCCTCAAACCTCTTAGGAAAAATGTTTGTACAACAATGATCTATATCAATTTTAGACTCAATAGTCAATATTTACATTTTTTATTGGTCAAAATTTATGAATAAGGAAATTAATAGCAATGCGATGGCATGAAGATGTGAAACACCTAATAAAATGTCGAAATTTTAACCGGAAGTTGAAATTTAAATAAGAAGTGTTGACCCTTGTGGACACAACATTGATCTTTTTTATCTTTTTTATGAGTTTTGAGTAAATATCTCTATTTTATAACAATATAGCGAGAAAGTCCGTGCGGAGTTCCATGTCATTTATTTATTCATAAAAAGCATAGGAGGGCTGATCTTGATTCTTTTAAGATGATGGGGGTAGTGAGCACGCCGAAATGTTAGCGAGGAGGTGTGCCCAACGGCGCTTGAGGTACTACGTTTGTATATGTAAGGTGATTGCATCTTGGAGAGTAGTTTGATTTATGTGGACAATTGCAAAGAATAAAGTATTATCTAAAGAGGAAAATATGACAATATATAAAAGTGTGTTGACGCCAACATTGTTGTGTTGATGTTATGCGTAGTTTTGTCAGAAGAAACACAAAGGAAAGGTGAATATGAATGGAATTAGATGTCTAAGAAATGAATATGAAAAAACTCGCGGTACAGAGTCAGTAATAAATTGGTGCTTAGTGAGTGTGGTGAGTGCGGTTTGAAAGGGAATCCAATGGGTCAATGTGAAAGAAGCTTCTTATTTTGGTTTGGGCATGCTAAGAGGATAAGTGGGGTTCGAGTGACGAAGCAGATATATTCAAAAGGAAGAGCTAGACCATGTAAGACGTAGCTAAATATGGTAGACGAATGTGTAAAAAAGAGGAACATAAAGATTTTTAAGATAAAATATCATGTATTTCGCAGGGTATGGAATTTGTTGAGAAAAATGATTAGAGTATGCAATGATGGGGAAGTGTGAAGAAAGTTAGTGAGAATGTGTTAAGCTTCCGAGTTGTTTTTGAGCTATATGCACAGTTTCTTGCCTACCCCGTAAGGGAATGGCGTGATTAGGAATATATGTATGTATGTATGTATGTATGTATGTATGCATGTATGTATGTATGCATGTATGCATGTATGCATGCATGTATGCATGTATGCATGCATGTATGCATGCATGTATGTATGCATGTATGCATGCATGCATGTATGTATGCATGTATGCATGTATGCATGTATGCATGTATGCATGCATGTATGTATGCATTTATGCATGTATGCATGTATGTATGCATGTATGCATGTATGTATGTATGTATGTATGTATGCATGTATGTATGCATGCATGTATGTATGTATGCATGTATGTATGTATGCATGTATGTATGCATGCATGTATGTTATGTATGTATGTATGTATGTATGTATGCATGTATGTATGTATGTATGTATGTATGTATGTATGTATGTATGTATGCATGTATGTATGCATGCATGTATGTATGCATGTATGTATGCATGCATGTATGTATGCATGCATGTATGTATGCATGCATGTATGTATGTATGCATGTATGCATGCATGCATGTATGTATGTATGTATGTATGTATGCATGCATGCATGTATGTATGTATGTATGTATGTATGCATGCATGCATGCATGCATGTATGTATGTATGTATGTATGTATGTATGTATGCATGTATGCATGTATGTATGTATGTATGTATGTATGTATGCATGTATGCATGTATGCATGTATGTATGTATGCATGTATGTATGTATGTATGTATGTATGTATGTATGTATGTATGCATGTGTGTAATTTTTGATTATTTTTTCCCATACTTACCTTTGTTTATCTTATACTTATATACTCTAAATAAATATGTGCCAAAATAAGGATTTTTCTTTTCTATCTTTATGCTCACATATATTATCTTATTGTTACCTTCGGGAAGGTTTTATAGACCTAAGAATTGTATATCAAATTTTTAATCACGAGAATTCAAGTGAGGAGTGGAAGTAAAATTTATATACATTTTAGGGGTCTACAGAATGAGAATGTAACTAGGAGAGAATTGAAATTCGGTTATACTTATATAATTATATTATTACATTCTTTCAGCTGAATATTTTTATTTTGTAGGGGTTTTATTCTTACTACTTAAAAATGACTATATTCTTGAAGGGGAGGAGATAAAATTGGGATTCGATTCTTTCAACAGTATTAGAGCTATTTTATGATTTATTGATAGATATTCAAGCTAAGGCGTTTGAATATTAAATAACGTTTTTGTTATTGTGCTACAAAGTCTGCAAGCAGTAGAGTTAGGCTACCTATTGCACTAAGGAATGGAGTGTATACAATCGGAAAAAGAATTAAAGTAAAGTTGAAGATGTTTTGTGCAAAAAATACACCCTTTAATGCACTTAAGAGTGCAAACGTGTAAACTTATACATGTGTAGAGTATTGGGTTCACAATCGAGGCTTGTGTGGAAATGTAAATAGTTTTGTGGAGAAGCAAGAAGGGAGGAAGAAGCATGTTTCCACAGTATCACGATTCAAGAATTTTAGTATATTATCCAAGACGTAGAATGTAGGGAAATGATTGGGAAAATTGGGACAGCCAGCTAATTGAACATATTCCAGCTTTTATTATAACCTTTTGTGTTACACATAGCTTTAGAGCAAATAGTTACCATTAGTTTGGTAACTATAGATTTGTCGTTTGGAGGGCTGTAGGGCTGGTTAAGAAGAGTTTGATGAGACCCGTAAGGTAGTGATGTGATTTCAACTTTCAATCATACCAGGAATTGAAACAAATTCCTCCAAAGCCTGTTCGTCCAATAGGCTAGCTCCCATGGCACAAATGTCCTATGGGTGCATTCCAACAAAATGTAATTTTTTTATTGTTTTGAAAATAGCTATTCAAATAAAAATCAATTTTTTTTAAATGACACAAATATTTTATCAATATTAGTAATATTAACCAAAAATATTAATAACCAACGTAATAGCTTTAGGGGTTTTATGACTTTCTGGAGTTGCTTTCTCGGCGAATCACTTTGATATTTAATTAAAATCTTCTCAAGATATTAAGAAAAAAATCAAGGGGAGAAGGGATAATAATTTTCTAACATTGTTTGAAGGTACAGGGGAGGCTACCAATTATTTTGATTAATTTACATATTTTTTATACTTATTTGTTTCTGTATGGTATTTTGGCAGCGTATTAATATTTTGCGTCACACAGTGGGTGAGGGGTATTTATATTTTACAGAAAAAAACTAGGGTGAAAATTTTAATTCTCGCCTATGGAGAATGTAACGCTTGCACCGGCCCTGGGAAACTCTGACTCGACACCAATCCGGAGGAGGAAGAAATACTGAAGAAGCGTGTGAAAGGAAGGGAAGGGGAGGTGAGGGGGGTGAAGCCAAAGGACCAGATCGCACTAAGTTTGGAAGGTTGGAGAGAATGGAGAGGCGGATTCGGGATAGAACAAAGAACGATTCCACCAGATAAAGTCTTAGCTAGATCAAAACCTATCTCTCATAAAGATAGTAACCATTGATTCTCCAGGTCAATTAGTAAGCATTAGGTTGGTAACTATTGATAGTTCAAAGTAATTAGTGACCGTTAAATTGGTAGCATTTGCGGCTGCAATGGCACCATGCTATAAACAAGATAGTAGTTTATGTTCTGAAGCCATCCTGCTCTAAAATTGAGACGACATATACTAATATACCCTAATAACCTCGCTAAACCTTCTCTCTAATGTGATAACAAGAATGTTTTCCATTTAGGTAACACTTTAGCATATACTAAGTGCGTGGTCTGGATTATTTTGTAAGACACACAATATTACAATATTACATACATAGTCAACAAGATAAAACTAGTTGGATACAAACAAATCTGAAACAAAATATAAATGCATGAATGGAATATATATATCATCTGGGTTTTTAATAGTTTTTAATTTTCGTTTAGAAATTAATGTTAGAAAATAAGATTCATTTTATTCACCATCTTTATTGTTTCTACAGAGGGACTGGGTACTGATATTGCCGCTCGAAGTGAAATTGAGAGCTCACAACGTGTTCTTGGAGGACATGATGCCTTTATCCAGCAGTTTCCTTTTATGGTAAGTAGGCTAATAGCATAATATTGTACTAACATATTTAGACCAAATATTTATTCGTTGACCTACCAACAGATTCAAAATTCATAATAATAAATGATTTTAATGGTTTTCGATTAATATATTTTATACCCGCCTTGGAGGCGTAGTTGGCTAACGCACTAGCTTTGTATTGAGCCAGACTGCCGAGGGCGGGAGATAGAAATTCGAATCTCGGTAGGGTGAACTGGGGGTGGTATATCCTAAATGGTTTTCCACTCTCCCTTCATGCAAATGGGAGTTCACTTCCTCTAAATTTAACCTTTCCAATAATTTAATTAGTACTTAAGCGTATAGCCCAAACGTGTAGTAAGTCGCGGTGCTAAAAAAGAACATATATATATATATATATAATGGGTTATTTCTTATTTGCGACTATATGTAACGTTCTAAATAATACTTAGTTAATGATGAAAATATTAGATAAAGATATTAATAAACAATATTAATGTTTGTAAAATTTTTGATATAACATTATAGATTTAGGCAATATTATTTTACTAGCTTTTACCCGTCACGGCTTCGCCCACAATAACTGATAAAATATTTTAATTTTTAAATAAATTCATTAATCCAACTTTATTTTTTTCAAATATCTATGGGGTTTTCTCAGTTCTAGCTGTAAATAATTTTGCCGTATGATGCTAACTTGACTTAAACATTTTAATTTTCTCTTTTACATATTTCGTAGTAAAAGAAATAAATATTATTAAAGCTATCAATTATTAATTAAATATTATTAAATTTTTACCTTCTTAATTAGTAAGATAAATAAATGAAATAATGTTTTTTGCGATCTACATAACTAAAATTACATCATATTTATTATTTATTAGTATGAAACTATATTACACTAATTACTATATACTTTAATTGCAAAATATTAAACCACAAATTCTTAAATAACATAATTTCAATCACATTATAATCATAACAAACAAACTTTTACATTTATAATATTAGTAAGATTTACATTTTCACTCATATATTACTACACAATGTTTCTGTAGACGACGTTGTACGATTTGTTGTTTTCGGCAAGTACATGTAAGTTTCGAGCACTCGATACTCTAGAACAGGCGAAATACAGTTGACCGTGTGAGAAACAGGGAGTGCTTAAGTGGATTCCTGCTACTTTTAAAGTCTGACCCTGTGATTTGTTGATAGTCATAGAAAAAGCCATCCTCAGTGGAAACTGTAAGCGTTTAAATTGAAAAGGCAGGTTGTAGGATGGCACACCTGATAATTCCAATGAGTTTAAAAACTCTACGGGATAGGTTGTCATTACCATTACGGTATCTATCGACGTATACAACTTTGTTTCACCGACTACACAGTCTAGTATTTTTTTGTTAATTTTATTAACAGAGTCATTCTTAGGTGACAATACTGCTCTCTCACACAATCACTCTTCGTTATTCATGTTGGTTTGTAAATTTGGGAACACTTTAGAAATGAGCTGCTTCTCCGATATTACTGGGTTGCAAAATTCCGCTGTAAGAGTAATTTTGCCCTCTTTATTGGTTTGTAAGCGACCCTCTCCAATTTGCAGCAGTTTACTGGCATATGCTCCAGATGCTTGGTCGTTATAAAGCTAGACCCTCATATTGCAAAAAAAGGGGGTGGAAGATTGCAACGTTATACTTAGTTTAATCTTCCACCCCCTTTTTTCTCTCACCTTTTATAATCCATGCCTTTCTAGAAAAGACTTCTTGTGTTTACATTTGCACATCATCTTTTTAGTTTAATTCAGTTCTATTCGATTCGTCGTGGAAAGAACTCATTTCAGGATTCATTTATGGTAATTATGATATTTCATTTCCGCAATTACAGATCTCCTGTTCACTTGGTTATATAAATTAATTTTACATTTGTTTTTTAAATTGGCCAACATTGAGTATTTGCACCACGACTTACGTTAACTCTTTTTTCTTATTTAGACCTGAGGATAGTGCCTATGGAGAGCCGAAACATGTCGGACTTGTGATTATTTCACCCCTGATTTACAAGGAACAAGGGCATTTAAAACTTTCAGATAAGGATAGATCTCAACTTACATTTAACTTTTTTGTATTTATAAAATCCCATTTTTGTCAATTAACTTATTATCTTATTACACTGTATCATAAGTTTCATCTAAAATATCCCATGTTCGTTAACACTTGTAATAATATATTTATGGTATATTGAATTGTAACAACATAACTTCCTGAAATTTCAAAATAAGCTAACTTATAAAAACTTTTAGCAAAGCATAGGCATCAATTCTCAAATAAACTTAATTAATTCTTTTGAAGTTATACTTCTTTAGGCGCTTTATGAAAAAATGATGAGAGTGAAATTTTAAGATGCGCGCGCATTACTGTAACACAAAAGTAACAGGTTGAAGCTAAACCACTCATTAAGTCTCGAAAAAAATAAAGCTACCAACAAAATAGAAATAGAACCTCTGTTAGTCGCGCATGTTGGTACGCTCGTCGCCTCTGATCACTGTTTTCATATATATAATATTTATCCACATGTTTCTAGTTTCTACATTCACAACACGTGTTTTAGTTTCATACAAGTGCGAATTATATATGTGCTAATAAATTATATTCAGTAGTGATTTAAATTGAATATTTTGATTAATATTATTTACTATTCGTAAATATTAGTGAAAAAAATTGTGCTTATAGACTTTTTCAAGGGCTCCAATATAATTGAGGTTAACTATTCGTATGTATTATTTATTGATATAAATTAAAATATTATTATTTAACATAATTGATACTAAATATTATTAAATTATTATTGTTAAATATTTATTATTGAATATTTAATATTTACAAAATAAAGAAATAAAATTAATAAAACATTTAATAAAAAAATTGTGATAAAAATTTAAATCGAACATCAAATTAAATATTAATTTTTAATATTTATTATTAAATTGAATAAATAATAAATATTTATCAAAATAAATGAACAAATTTAATGAAAACTTTTTGTTAACAATGAAAAGTGAATATTAAATTAAGAAAATCATAAATATTTAAAAAATGAATAAAATTAAATTCAATTTTTGAATTTATTATTAAATTTATTCATTTACTTTTAAAATATTAAATAATCAATAATAAATATTTAAAATTAAGAATCTTATAATATTTAGTACAAATTATGTCATATATATTTATTATTTTCTAAATTTTATTTTGAATAATTATATATATTATTAAATTTTTAATGATGCCAAAGATGTATAACTTCTCACGCGCGTACATAAGTACACACACCCATTTTTTTAATCATAATTTTATCTTGTTATCAGTATTATACACCTTATTTTTATTTTAACTCATGTCTTTAATACATGTATTTTAATATGTTTTGTTGTTTTGTTATATATGTACTTTCTGACTCACATTTTAATGTGTTTTTATAAGGTCAAGTATTACATTTTAACCTAATTAAATTTTCTCTAAATACATAATCTCTATTCCTTTCACACTTAACTGTTTCTACTTGATTTTTTGTTTTGACAAAAAATTTGACAATCAGTCCATATACTCTTTATGATAAGTAAACTTAATTGTTATTGTCTTTATAATTTATATCAAAAACTTAATTTCTCTCTTATTAGTATCTTTCAATTGATTTATATTTTATCTATTAGGAAATGATAATGATGTTAGTCGCTTTTTTTCTTAGCACAAACAGGCAAGGGTTCAAACTATTGTATAAAGAGAAGTTATTAGTTAATCTTAAAAAGAAATGTTAGCTGTTTAAACTTGTTAAGATTATTTCTTTATTTTGACATTTTGTATTAGTGAACTGTCTTTCGCCTTTTGTATCACAATTTAAACCATTAAATATTAATATATTTAAACATAATTAACAATTTTGTTACTATTCCCTGTGGTTAATTTTATATGCTAAACAAACTAAGCTATTTTATAAATTCCCCATGCAAAGAAGCGTTAAACCAGTTAGTACATGACAAACACTAGGATATAATTATCACAATGGATTAAAAATAACAATATAAAATTGGCCTGATTCATATAAGAATTTATAAGCCATTGGGCAAATAAAATGCATTATAAACATTTTTAAAGGTTAAATCCGGGTAGACACTTGAAATGGGCACGGGGACTTGGATGTCAGTCACATCTAGTCTGATTCTCTGATGATTAGGAGTTAAGCTCCCTAATACAATGGGTGCATTGTTAAATGTTTCCTACTCATCCACTACGCAAATGATGGTATATTTTCTCTAAACCAAATTGTGAAATCTTTGGTCAAACATTATTCACGAATCACTTAAAATATTTCATAAAGGTTTTAGCTTGGTTATTTGAATCATCCTATTAAACTATAAAACTTCTCAATTATATTATTATTAGCACCGCGTCTTACTACCCGTTCGGGTTATACGCACTTACGCTAATGTGTAATGGTAGGGTGATTGTGAGATGAAATGGAGGACCTACAGTTTAACGTGGAATCCGAACCACGGTGGAGGCCTGGCATTCCTCACATTCACAAGATGTCTTGTCAGAGGTGAAGGAAGGGTTTGGTAATCAGATAAATATTTG
This sequence comes from Timema monikensis, assembly GCA_902151445.1. Lineage (NCBI taxonomy): Eukaryota > Metazoa > Arthropoda > Insecta > Phasmatodea > Timematidae > Timema > Timema monikensis. The sequence goes on along the minus strand of CABFVZ010003831.1, from coordinate 40,486 downwards.
CCGGGACCGAGGATTGAACCCCGGCCGCCAGCATAGAAGTCTGACACCTTACCCCTAGACCACCAGGTCACCTTCTCAATTATAATATATTTAAATAATACAGTCAATTTTTGTTATAAGACTTAAAAAAACTCGAAATATTAAATCAGGTATGAAACTCTAAACTATAAAATAATTAATATGAAATCTATTTGACCCATTTGGGTGACCTGGTGGTCTAGGGGTAAGGTGTCAGACTTCTATGCTGGCGGCCGGGGTTCAATCCTCGGTCCCGGCACAGATTTATCTGATATCCAAACCCTTTCTTCACCTCTGACAAGACATCTTGTGAATGTGAGGAATGCCAGGCCTCCACCGTGGTTCGGATTCCACGTTAAACTGTAGGTCCTCCATTTCATCTCACAATCACCCTACCATTACACATTAGCGTAAGTGCGTATAACCCGAAAGGGTAGTAAGACGCGGTGCTAATAATAATAATGATAATAATAATATTTGACCCATTTAAAATTCATTCTATGACGTTATGATTACAAAATTTATCTAAAGTTTAAGGGTGGAAAAATTGATGTATAAAATGTAGCGTAAGGGAAAAACTCAGAAATAATAAAAAAAAATAGATAAAATTATTATAAATCACGAAACAGAATATCTTAACACTCATACATGAAACACACTTCTAATATAAGATCTGAGCTCTTTTTCGGTCCCATTTTGTAGTTTCTTTTAATCAAAATATAATCTCAAAAATACAACCTAAACATTTTACTTTTGTTATAATCTTTTAGTGATGTTTATTCTACTACTTTTTATTTAAAATAACGGTTAAAATGTACATTTAATATATTTTCTGAAATAGTGCTAGCATATCCTACCAATGCCTTGATTTGGAGAACCTTTTATAAAATAAATATATTATTTTTGGCAAAATTGATAAAGTAACCATTATTATTATTATTATTATTATTATTATTATTATTATGTAAGTATTATTAATTTCTATCTAATGTGAGAGCTGCATTTATCTTGACTTGACGTATAAATACGTGAAATTAGAAAGTAACTATATTTAGCTGTCATATACAACCATTCTTAAGAATTTTGAAGCATAGTTTCACCTTGATGTAGCTTCTTATATAAAGCCACTTAATGTAATAAGTAGATATAAGACTTACTAACTTTCAGGGTATTAACAGTGTGTATATCAATTATTACTATTTTATTGCTTAGCTAAAATGTGAATTCATATCTAAAGGTAACAGTGTGGGTTAACAACATTCCTGACTGTGGTGGTTCCATCATCAACCCACGATGGGTTCTTACTGCTGCCCATTGTCTGGAACGGTGAGTCGAATGATTTTCAGACAATTGGTCCAGTTTCATAGTCTCGAGTGTGGAGCTACACTAAATACAGAACGACACCTACCTAAAACAAAATGGTATGGGCTAGTTTTATATGTGAAACTGATCCATTCTATTCTGGATTAGGTAGGTGTCGTCCTTCATTCAATGCAGCGCCACACTTAGGCTTACTCAATCTGGCTATGAAACTTGCACATGTTTATGAATAGTATTGACATCATAATATGTACACCTAAATATGGATATTCAGGCACGTCCATGGAAGTCACCCATTCATAAATTGTATGCTTTATCTGTGGAAGAAGTTAATTGCATTTGGCACAAGGATTTGGCTATGGGTTCAATATTGGTTAGGCATTTGAAAGTCTCTAAACATGGAATTACCTACAGATATATTGTTTTGAATTCACTGTAGGCAAAGGGGTACTATATTTATATTAAAGCTCCTTTCTCACAGTTAATGAATTCTAATGAAAGGTATAATATAAATTTTGCTGTCCATAATTACTATTTTTATGTCTAGTCCTATCAAGAATTAATATACTCAATTATTAAAATATGAGGTATTTAACTACTTTAGTTAACTACTTTAATTTCACAAAATATTATATACAAGAATTTATTCAAAAAAACTTGCCTTGGTGGTGTATTTGGCTATCACGTTACATTCGTGTTAAGCTAGATCACCGAGGACAAGGAGATTGAGGTTCAAATCTCGGTCGGGTGAACTTAGGATGTTTTCCTAAATGGTTTTCCACTCTCCCTCCACGCAAATGCGAGTTCACTTCCTCTAAATTCAACTTTACTATTTCTTAACACATTAGTGCAATTAGTACTTAAGCGTATAACCCAAACAGGTAGTAAGACGTGGTGCTAAGTTTTTTAAAAATATATAAAAAAGAATTTCCAATTTTATATATTTATTGGCAGGATACCCTTACCCAAATGTTTCCTTGACCAATCTGAGTTTTGCGGCCTAGGCTACGTACCGTAGCCCCATGTCTTCTTTGGTGCTGACTGACAGCAAACAGCTGACTTCTGACAGTCAACATTTTGGTATATACCTAAATTTCGACTGTCAGAAGTGACAGCTGCTAAACATATGTTTTTGCAAATCATATGATTCAGCATAGGAATATATAATTTGGTCTAGTAACTTTTCGAAGCCGTCAGCTGTTAGCTGGGAGCTGTCAATCAGCACCAATGAAGTCATGGGGCTACTGTAGTTTGATGAATTAGCAGACACAACTGAACTGCTACTCAGTCTGTTTGTTTCTGGACGATCTCCGGTTTATATTTGGTAATTCACCAGAATTTTCAATTGTATGGAAACCAAGACATTGTTTATAAATAATAAAATCATAGTAAGCTTGGCTAACATCATATATATCTTTAAATATTTCTTAATTTCTACAGTAAATTTTGTTTTAATATTATCTAATATCTAAAATTTGGATACACTGTTCACAAAAAAAGAATATTGTGCTTGCCATAGTCTCTCCAAAGTATACTGACACGTATTTTTGGATGACCACCTTGGTTGCAACTAGTTCATGTAGATTAAAATTAGTTGAATTTCAGTGATAGGTCAAAGATTTTAAATAACATCAAATGGAAGTGCAGACGTGACCATTCTGGTAACTATTCTTTAAATGATTTCATGTATTCTTTATGCATACTAAAAAACTATAATATTTTAGTTTCTGAATGTTTTTAAATGTATATATTTTAATACAATAAAATTAACTATGTTTAATTAATTAATATTGTTTCAGATCTACTTTGTACAATGTAGACATACGGGCAGGAACAAATATTGCTAAGACTACAAAAGGCCTACTATTTAAGCCAGTACGGATTAAAATCCATAAAAACTACAATAAATATACACTGAAAAATGATATCGCTCTAATAAAGGTAAACCCGCTTTTATATTGTGACGTTAAAAATATATATAGTTGGTTCTTGACATATGACAACTTTCACATGAACATATTTTATTGTTTACTTTTAATTTAATTATTTGAATTAACCATTAAATTTATAGTTGATTTATATTTTAAAGATAACTTTATTAACCTTAAGTAGGTGTGATTAACCTTAAGTAGGTGTGAATTATTTTATAACATAAGTGGGTGCATGGAGGTTCAGGAAACCCCCAAGCTTAAGTCTAGGTTTTAAGATAAATTATTTTGCATGGGTTTATTTTATATGTATATGTAAGCACCTTCAGAAATATATAAATTGTGTTAGGTTATCCAAATGCCTGAATTTTACATATAACTACAATCAATAACATTGCTTTTAATTAACTGCAAATTTTATTTATATAAGTAACATCTTATAATTTTTATATATTAAAGCATAACTATTTAATGATGATAAAATATTTGACTATTAATTGTACTTGATATTCTAAACAAACTTAGTTTTTATCCTAATAACTACTATCAATAACATTGCTTTAAATTAACTGCAAATTTTATTTATATAAGTAACATCTTATAATTTTTATATATTAAAGCATAACTATTTAATGATGATAAAATATTTGACTATTAATTGTACTTGATATTCTAATCAAATTTAGTTTTTATCCTAATAACTACTATCAATAACATTGCTTTTAATTAACTGCAAATTTTATTTATATAAGTAACATCTTATAATTTTTATATATTAAAGCATAACTATTTAATGATGATAAAATATTTGACTATTAATTGTACTTGTATATTCTAATCAAATTTAGTTTTTATCCTAATAACTACTATCAATAACATTGCTTTTAATTAACTGCAAATTTTATTTATATAAGTAATATCTTATAATTTTTATATATTAAAGCATAACTATTTAATGATGATAAAATATTTGACTATTAATTGTACTTGATATTCTAATCAAACTTAGTTTTTATCCTAATTTAATAATAGATTAAATATATTCATGCTTTAGGCCTTTAAAAATAGAAATCTTTTGTAGTATAGTTTTTGTAGACCTTTTAACAAATTATATGTATTTAAAAAAGTATCAGATCATAAATACAAAATTATATCTCAGTGGATAACAAACAACGACCTACGTTTTAAAATATAATGGAGGTAAAATACAAAAAAATGGGTGTGTATACTTATGTACGCACGTGAGAAGTTATACTTCTTTGGCATCATTAAATAAGATTTATTGTAGAGAATTAGATATTAGAAATTAATAATAAATATTTAAAATTGAAAATTAATAATTTAATAATATATATATATATAATTATTAAAAATAAAATTTAGAAAATAATAAATATATATGACATAATTTGTACTAAATATTATAAGATTCTTAATTTTAAATATTTATTATTGATTATTTAATATTTTAAAAGTAAATGAATAAATTTAATAATAAATTCAAAAATTGAATTTAAGTTTATTCATTTTTTTAA
>CABFVZ010003831.1:0-17337 GCA_902151445.1 Timema monikensis | reverse complement strand
TTTTAGAAAATTACAATAATATTTATATTTAAGCCGAACAAGAATTTCTCCTTACATTATATGAGTCTGCCTTTGAAGCCTAAGCTTCGTCAATGTCCGAGCCTAATCCAAGAGTGGCTGCTATCTTGGTGAACAGTCTCTTATATGGCGCAACTATCGAACACTCGAGACGGAATTACACCAAGGTGGGGATCACAGATTATAAACACATGGAAAGGGGGAGATGCGTGGTACTAGGTGCGTTGAGAACATTCTATCAAGGCCTAGGCTCTTCCACGCTGTTCTCGGCGTCCATGTTCTTGAGACAAGTGGTGGTGCGTAGCGGCAAAATGCAGCCCTAGGATCATCGCTCTTAGATGTTGCACTGTTGTTATCGTGTGTGGACGTCCTTTTCTGCTCGCTCGTCCGGTCGGTGAAATTGGGTAAGCGCTGTTCTTGTTGACTCTCCCTTTTTTAGACGCCTTGTAGCAATAATTGCTACAATGTATACTATTGTTTTAAATTAAATGCTTTTCTAAACTATCTAAACATTAACATGGATACACTTACCTATATTTTACCTGTGTCGTCCCTACTCCATTAGAATAAATATTCAGATAAACCAGACGGGTAATATTTTATGTCAATGTATAAGTGAACGTTATTTATTCAAACAAATTCATAGTTATATCTAGTTTTAAAGTCTTGAGTGGATTACCTTATAATTATTTATTATTTAGATTAAGATAATTTTATGTAAAAAACCCTTTATTAGAATACCTATCTAGTGGCAGTCTTTTACATTTATTCATATGGCAGTGACCAGTCCCGCTTGCTCGGTGAATGTCTAGCACATTTTAATTATCTGACTCCACCTCGATTGCCTACCGTAGAAACCCGCTGCACTAAGCAAAATGTGGACACAGCCTAGCTTGGACACTAAGCCAACTAAACCTCTGTTCACTATATACTAAGAGGATGGGCACCATTGTTACACCTAATTATATGCAACAAGGTAAGATTGAGAGAAAATGAAACCTTATTTATTAGTTAATTGGCTAGAAACAATCACAAATATAGACACTTTTATTTTTTCATTTCATCTTTGTCTAAATGATGAGAGCCACGATCTTTACCATGGCCAGAGGAACTAGCAATTGTAGTAGTTGGAAATTATTTGATTAAACCAATATCAAGAGATTATCGGCGCTCTTTCTACTAGTAATATTTAATAAGATGTTTAAGCATTTAGAAAGAAAATTGAGTTCATTGATTCATTTGTACATATATGATAATATGGAGAAAATTAACATAGAGTATTATATTATCATACGTTAAGTTAGTATCAATTACTATCAGTAAGATCTTCTAAGGCTATAACTTTCTCACAGAGAGTGTTACACAGTGTTAAGGTAAATAGTACTGAGGTAAAATTTTAAATTACTTCTGTATGTAGCTGATAAGGATTTTTTTAAAGTTTATCTAAATTTTTCACCTAAAAAATAAAGAAAACCTATCCTAGTATGTTGGCAAGAACGAAGATGGACTTGCAAAGTAGAACTTCCACTAAGCCCCTTATAGAATCGGTACAGAGAAAGCATAAGGATTACCGCTCTAAATTCTTATTTGCTTACAAACTTAGATGACCGTTACTCATATATACCTCCAGCGAATACACAGTGCCACGTGAGCCATAGGAATCGGTTAGCCTGTACTCAATAGATAGCAGAACACGCTAATAATACATCAATGTAGCAAAATAACCATTATTTAATAATAAGGGAAATTATATCAAACAGGTCCGGAAATATTTAAAAAGCCGTATTAAATAATAATTTCAGTGTTTAAGATATAACTAACGCTATTAATAAGAGGTTGAACGTCAGAAAGTTATACCAGCTTCCATGGACTTTGTATGCTAGTTCTAGGTAATATTATATAATCAAATTATATAACCCATTTAAAAAAATGTTCAGGACCAAACAACATAGGGTATGGAGTTTCTGACGGAGACGTGGTTCATGTGGATCAATGTGGTCCCTGAGAGTAATGTTTTATCTTCAGTACCACCAGACGGCAATACGGGACTCGTGTACCTGAGGGCGGTCGTTGTGAGGTTGCAAAGTGCCATCTACTCCATCACTCTCACTTATATTCCGTTCACGATAGGTTTTTACCTGGATGACAGTTCGAAAATCATATGTTTAGGGTTTTGGATTGCCAACACTTGTAAAAGATCACAGTTTTGTTATAAATGTAAATATCTTTAATTACCTGTTATATATTAAATTTAAAATATCGTAAAATTAAGTTTTCTCGTACTATTTAATTTTTTTAAATAATTTCTTTTCATCTAACTCGAAACAATATTTTAAACATAATTAAAAGTACTTATGTTTTCGTTTTGGAACGTTGCTGATTTTGTGTAATATAGTGCACATATCAATCAATACCTTTTAATACCGACATCGTATTTACTTCGAAAAGAGAAAATGGTTGTCATTTTTTTACATACAATAAATGATTTTATGATTATTTAATCGTATTTTGAAATATTTAACTGAATAAAATATTTTCATCAACTGCGTGTTTGCATCATTGTAAAAAACTTGTTTACCGTTATGTTCAATCATATGGTTTAGATTCATCAGTCGCCATTTTGAAGCTATGTTCGTTAGAAGTTTTAGTGAAAGTGGTGTTAATATATTTTTTAAAGGGAATAAAACTATAAATAAACTTTGTATCCGACCTCAAATAAATATATAATTAATATTGGCCTAAATTACTGTGGTTAACTCTCACATTAATATATTACCATCTGTATTCATTACAGTCATCCAAAGTGATAGATGTCAGCTGTTAGCGTAGGGATATATTAGGGATTACTTCTAATAACATTTCGAACTGTCATCCAGGTAAACTTAGTTCATGAATGTGTTATATGTACACTGTTGTGCTTGTGCGTTTCTGTTAAATAAATATATTTATATTGTCCCAGCCGATCCTCGAACTGAGGGCCGGTGTATCCCTGTCTAGTCTCCCAGTGCTCTAAACTGTTCCGTCCACAGCCAGTCCTACCGCTCCTACTAACCCCGGTACCAACCCCAACAATATCCCCCAAAAAATTACCATTGTTCGCCCACTGGGGGTAGGCAGTAAGATTATCCTCAAAATACATGTCAACATTTTTTATTTGCCCATATCTCTCTAATACCTTTACCAGAAGGGGCAAAAACGCCCCCTGGGAAAAATTCCTTTTCATTTTTCGCCGGGCTTACGTGTGTAAATTCCTACGTAAACCTGGCGGAGAACCGGTCGTCCTCCCAAAACAACCCCGAAGTCCCACTCGATATCGAATAATGCCATGACCGGTCATCGAACCGGGGTCGGCTGATTCCATGTCCGGTCCTTTTTTATCGCTACCACCTACTCCCTTGATGTCCCTACTTCCGTTTTTATGTGTTTCTCCACACCCCCTCCCTCGGTTTTCGTCCACCGACTCATTCGCGACTCGCGGGCGGTACTTTCAAACCCGCCGGTGTAATAATTTGTATTACCCCCCACACTTCAATTTCTCACACCCTGTGGGGCGAAAACCACCTACAGGGCGACGTTTATTTTATTTTCGCGCCAGGGTTACGTATGGAATATCAGCGTAGCCCTGGTGTCGAACCATTATTATGCCCCAACCGACCCCGGTGGCTCTTCCGACCGGGGATAACCCACCCTCATATTATTCTGTTTTCCTCTGTTTCTTGTTTCTTTCTACTGTTTCCGTTCCGTCCCTCTCCCCTGTACAGTGTATGATTTTTACGGTCCTGGCGACCCATCATGTGCAACGGGGTGGGATTTTTTATATACTATTCCCACCCCTAACTTACAGACGGTACATTTCATTCAGCCCGCCAGGGCGCCATATTATGTCATTATGAAATTATGTTATATCTTCAATGTCATGTTTATTCTCGAAAGCCTTTCAGAGCTGGTGTCAACTGTTTGTCCCTTTATGTTTCTCATGTATTATTCATGTTTATTGTTAGATGTTTGAAAATTAATAAAACCTTATAAACAAACAAACAAACAAATGAATATAGAGAAGAAATCATAGAAGGATAAGGAACCATACGTAGATAAAACAAAAAGGAAAAAGTAAATGAGAAGAACCCGGTCGAGCTGGTCGCCGGGGTCGGTTGTGGAAAGTATTAGTACCCCACCAGGACTACGATGGTAATTTCATACGTAACCCTGGAGTGAAAATGCCCATCTGGTGGTGAAAAAAACTAAAGAATGGTGTAAATAAAAACTACACTTGGAGTCAGAAATGCTAGTACTACCCACAACTTGTGGACAGACTGTTGAAAACAAAGTAGGTACAGAAATGCAGCAAGGACTGGAATGGGTACATTATGGGACTAATACACGATAGGAAAAACATCAGGAGAAAACATAGATATAAGAAAAAGAGACAGGAATTGGAACTTCCGTACCCCGGTTTGACGACCGGCCGTTGCAAAACTGAGGAAGTGGTCCGATCGACGGAGACTCCGGGGTCGGTTTAGGGGACGATTGGTACGCCACCAGGTTTATGAAGTGATTTACACTCGTAAGACTGGTGGGAAATGAAAAATAAACTTTTACGAGAGGGTGACTTTAGCCCTTCTGGCACTGACACTTAAATGGGGGGAGCAAATAAATATTTTTGGTGTTGATTTGTAACGGGGATTGCTGCCCATCCAGCGGGGGCGGACTATGATTGTTGGAAGTGTACTATTGTTAGTTTGGAGCAATTGAGGGAACTAATGTTGTGAAAAAAGGCTGTAGGAAGATGAGGAACAAGGGGAGAAGACAGTTGCACAGTAACGGAGGAGTAGACTGGGACGCACCGGCCCCCAGGTCGGGGACTGGCTAGGACACAATTCAATATCTTTAATGAGGGTGCGGGGGAGACACTCACAAGCACAACATTGAAATATACATTGAACACAGACAGGATGGTGAAAATAAAATAGACCACACCTCATCTCTGCTTCCGAGCGAGGTGGGTGTTAAAAGTGACTAAGCCACGTATTGTCCAGGCTAGCGTGGCTGATTTCCCCGTTATTGTTTGTTTGTTTGATGGGTGTTTTATTTATTGTAACACAATGAACAGATACTTGCATAAAGCAGTTACTCTACATTTATATACATCACGAGCACCAGCCTCAAAAAGGGCTCTCGATCATGATCCGACATGGAACATTTATAGAACTAAATAAGATAGCATGTGGTGCCCTGGAGGGCTGATATTAGTTACAGTGGATGTGGGGAGGGAAAGTACTAAAAAAAACCATCCCCATCACCTTTAAAAATATACAAATGTACAGTGGGATGAAGGAAAACAGAAAACATAGATGTATATTAAATCTAACGTAAAACATATAAAAGGAAAAAGAGAAAGAGACGCCGTGGTCGGTCGGACAAAATAAAAGTACTTCGCCAGGGCTACGGTGATAACCCAATTATTGTATAACTGTCATTTCCTCGTGTCCCACTTCCTCTTCTATAGCTTTCTTTCATAAGTATTTTTATTATATTTCATAATTACATAGATCATACATTACTGGACAACACAGGAAAATTAATTTTTACCAACCCTTACTATAGCTTGTTCAAATTATATGTTTCCTCAATAGCACCAATACAACAATAGTACACCGAAATCTCAGTAGCCTGCCCAAGAGGGGTGGGTAGTAATCGCAGTCCCAAATTCGAACCCTAAATTCTTATAAGCTCCCCCCTCCCCCCTTGATTTGTTAGTGCCAGATGGACAAAAAAAAAAGCCTCTGGCAAAACTATTAGACTATTTCCTTTTCCACTAGGGCTACGTACGAAAATGTGTACGTAGCCCTAGTGGAACACTACTCTTCACCCAAACCAACCCCGGTGACTCTATCGATCGGATTACTCCTCTATTTTTGCACTGGTTTGTCATCAAACCGGAGTACAAAAGTTCAATATCCTGTCCCTTTTTCACGCATTTATGTGTTCTCCTGATGTTTCTCCTATCGTGTGTGGGTCTTTTAATGTACTCGTCCTTGTCCTTGCTGCATTTTAGTACCTGCCTTGTTTTTCACAGTCTGTCCACAAGTAGTGGGCAATACTAGTATTTCTGACCCCAACATTAATTTTTATTTACACTATCCTTTAGTTTTTTCAACGCCAGATGGGCAGATACTGTCCACTGCGAAAGTTTATTTCATTTTCACGCCAGGGCTACGTATGGAATTGTCATCGTACCCTGGTGGTGTACTGTTATTTTCTCCGACCAACCCCCCTGACCATTTTTGTCTACCTCTGGTTCCTTATTCTTCTATGTTTTCTTTTCCATTCATTTGTACAGTTGTATGTTTTTAAGGTCCTTGTCGACACCTTACAGGTGACAGGACAGGTTTTTAATTATTTTCCCGCCCATGATTCTGGGGCAAACTTACCATCACCCCGTCAGGACGTTACATGTTTTCTTGTTTAATATTATAAGTTCAGTTTCGATTAACGTTCAAGAGTCCCTCTGGGGATGTTGCTCGTTATTTGTATTCTCTGGGTTAAATGTTTTACATGTAGAATCTGTTTTTGTGTTACAACAAAAATAAAATCCATATAAACATACATACAAACAGAACATTTACAGCACCAGATGGGCAGAAAATGCCCACTGGAGAAAGTTTATTTTCTCTTTCAAGCCAGGGCTACGTATGGAAATGTCATCGTAGCCCTGGTAGTGTACTATTATTATTCACCCCGACTGACCCCGGTCGAGCGATCCACCGGGGTCATCCATATTTTCTTTTCTTTTGGCAATCTATTACTGGTCTTTATTCTTCTTCGGTTTCTCCCCTTTTCCTTCATGTCCGTACTTATGTATCTGTTAAGGTTTGTATTTAAGACTTCGAACCTTTAAAACTAAGATTACAAATGTGGCAGGTCATATAATATCTGTTAAGGTCCCTATCGACCCTATATGAGTGGTGGGGTGGGTTTTTATAATATATTCCCACCCCTACCTCAAACATTTCACATTACCAGCCCGCCATGGCGCAACTAATTTCTTTAGTGTTTTATGTATTCTGTGTATTGCTTGTACTCGAGAGCCCTTCAGGGCCGGTATCTACCGTATATATTGTTCTATGTGATTCCTGTTTTAATGCACTATGTATATTGATGTTTACAAAAATAAAATACCTTCAAACAACAACAAAAAATTCATTACTTTCCAGCCCCAGTACCTGGTGACACAATATTATCAGCCCGTCAGGGCACTATATGTTATCTTGGTTTGTTTTTTTGTTATATGCTCTATGTAGAGTTAACGATCGAGAACCCCCCAGGGGCTGGTGTTGGTTATATGTAATCTTTATGTTTATTTGTGCTATATTGTTACAACCAAATAAAATCCTATCAAATTAAATTAAATTAAAACATTTATCGACTTAAACTGAGACTATACCGCTTCACTGGATATCATTTCCGAGGGAACTGCATGGCTACTATTGTGAAACAACCTTGTTATTCTCTTTCTTTCGTGTGGTCAATCTTTCATTAACTATATTACAAGCTTTGCAACGCTATTGTGTCAATATTGCCAGTAGCTTCTTCCTACGCCAGCACAACATATTACAACATTAATGAAAGTAAGAAGCTTGGCAAAATTTAACCGATAAAGAGTGAGGATAACGTTTATATCCATAATAACTGCTGTTCCTTCAATGGTGATATTCGATGTAGGCACTCATTACCCATTCAAACGTCTCCTAAAGACAATGATACAATCCAGTGATAAAATTACTCCAACTCAAAAGTACCTAGAGGAACGATATACTTCTTCCCATTGCAATATAATATATTATTATTTTCGTCTACATTCGGAATGGAATTAAACATTGCCAGATTGATCAGTCCAATAAACCAATCCTCTTGGCGATTATTTCCGCCTAGTAGGATATGTAGAATATAATAATTCTGCATTAGATTTTAACTCTAGTCCGTCAATGTGAGTCTCATAGAAATGTTATTTAGTTTCAACCGTCAGCACCTGTGCTTAAGAAATGCCAGGCATGGATAACTAAATAATATGGTACAGTATACTTGAGATCTAGTATGATTTTCTACTATGGGTATTCTGCCGAGATAACTTAGTTCTTGCGGTGGTCTTAGATCACCGAAAATATCAAAGTTTTCAGCTAGACACCGTGTTTTTTTTTATAAACAACCCTTACCGCTATCTCTATTGAGCTTAATTATACAACTTTCATTCATCTGTAGTTAAAACGAATACACCTAAAAGGAAAGGAACCTTTAACACTCTAGGCAAATAGAGTGAATCTTTTTCATTGAGAGCATGTCTTTTTAATTGATTTTCGGGTACGGATCTAGATATATCCCTTTACCTAAATAAACAGACTCGAACTTACGATAATGTCTCTGAACCTTGCTAAAAAAAATGGCATTGGCACTATAGTCAGTTTTGAGATTCCTGCCCCCTCTCTGGCGACAGCTCTAATGCCACAATCAGAGGGAGTATATGTAATTAAAAATCTCCCTTCATCTTCCGACGAGTAATAGTATGTCGTTTAATCATCTCACACTGACGACCATTACCTTATTATATCCGGACATTTCCTTTCATTGTATTTGCTACAGCCCAAGCAGCGGCTTTTTCACTTAACTTCGAATGTAATATAAGTACTCTTTCAAAACTTTCTCAGAAAGCTCACGGTCTGCAATATGATTACCAAACATCTTTGAAATTGAAGAAGGCTATATCGTACTGTTTACAATCTTAGTCTTATTCGTTTAAACAGGGGTCCCCTTGTATCAAACGTTTTTACAATCTTGTACCAGAGTCACTATACTGGTAACCGGGTATATAAGCCTTGAGCGATAGTTTGTTGATAATCTTATTTAACAGACCATCTCATTTCCTTAGTTTCATGACACGTAATGATAAACAGTCTAAAAATCTCAGGTTCGATTCCTAAAGTCACAAAACATACATTAAGATCGCCATTAAATTAATTGTAACGAGATGAATTGGCTTTATACTAATACTTTCTCAAAAACTTTATTTAAGCTTATTTTATGTATAATTGTACGCTATCATTTGAAGAAAAGAATAAATACTAACACTTTAATATGTTTTTGGTAAAACTGTTCGGATATCTGCAGATCATTAAAGCATTTTTTTTTACACCTCGTAATTTTACAGTACAGTACTTAGATTTATTCACGAATGGTTTACAAACCTTGGGTTTTGACTATCAAACAAGTTTGAACTAAGCAATTAATATTTAGACAGATATCTCCAGAGGCAGGTGGAAAGAAAGTTCCTTGGCTTGAAATTGAAAAAACCTCTCTCCCAACCTGCTGTACATCCACTTATGTAAGAATATGAACGGATTGACAACAGGCTCATAGTACACACTTTTTAGCTACAGATCTTGTCAACTATGATGATGTTAGAAAATAACAATCAATATTTCTGTAGTTGCAGATCATATCAAAGTAGACCTAGATCTTATTTTCTAAAAGCTACTTGTTTTTATATCTTTTGGATACAAACATGTACTAGAACCAAGCACAACTTATACCCCCTCACCCTCAGGGCACACCCACATTTCTATTTCTTTCAGTCATGCCTGGAATTGAACCTGTGATCCCTAGCTACCCTGTACACATCACTATGCTTTCGAATGCTGCACTATTTGTTTTTTTTGTTAGAGACTAGTGCCTTTGAACAATTATTGTTTTAATGATTGTTTGAGCCTAGCATAAAGAATATCGTATCTTTACTATGCTATAATAATCGTAGAAAACATTTTGGATTGAATAGTTTAGTACCTAGTTACTTGAATATTATGAGTGGTTGTTCTTCAACATTGTGTAGATGTGACTAATTCAGAATGTTTTTCTTTTCACCTACAAAAATTTGTCTGACATCTCGGGTGTTCTTCTGAACAACTTCTTTTCTTCTAACCCCTGCACTACGAAACTCAATAAGAGGGTTATTTCCAGCCTGTCCGATTTTTAAGTTCCCTCTTCTTGACACAGAAAGTCCAAAACCCTCTAAAAAGCGACCCTGAAGGTGGAGAAACATGTGAATCAAAAGGATATATCGACAGTCCGTCCACACTCGCCTACATCGCCTGGCCGCCTACACATTTTTAAAACCACCTGTGCCACAGAATTAAATTATTTATAATACTGTGCACAGAGTAGTAACACTTGTTTAAATTTATTTAAAGAAATAGAATGAATTTGTATCAAGTGAAACTTTTGTTAACTAAATTTGTATAACCGATTGAAAAGTGCAGTAAGCTATTTTGCTTCTTCTTATGGTTGAAAATTGAACTAAATTTGGCAACATTTCCTTTTACTTAAGGCTAGAAAGAATAGAATTAAATGGCATGCCTTATAGTAAATAAAACAATAATTAAACTATAAATATGGTTTAGGAGAAAAGTTTATACATAAATACAAATATTTATCAATAATGTTATGTGGATATTATTTTACATTACTGTACACAACTTAATTTATATTTTTAGGCAATCAACAATTTCACCCACATGGTTAAGAAAGTAAGTGCAATAGTCAAGGCTTAAAAGTTGTATGTAGTTACAAATAAAATAAGTATATTAATGTAGGCCTATTAGTAAATACTTTTCATAGTTAGGTAAGTAAATTCGATACACAAGACTATTTACTTTTATGATTTGTCAATATGATTATGTTTTTGAAGGAAAAAATAAACAAATATGTAATTCTTAAAAACATGTATGTATGCATCATAATCAAATAAAAGTAATTCCATTAAAATATATTTTCTTCATACATAATCGTAGTCCCTTTCAATATCTTTCTCATGAGACACCAATATAAGAAGAAAAAAAAAGAATTTGCACAGTATTTCATACAGCTATTGTAAAATTATGGTAAACATCATAATCATGTTTACTCTGTCTCCTATTCACTTGGAAGTCTCCTTTAAGGCGATGGATTGTGTCCATGTCACATTCTGCTTCACTGAGTTCATGAGAGTCTGAGAATCCTGTAGGTGGGTCCAGACATGGGGGGAACGAAGGGTCCTTTCTTCTGGAATCAAATACATTTTCAAAATAACCATATTTTTGTAAATAAAGACTGTCAAAAGTTAAATTTAATCTTCTTAATGACATTCTTTTGTACATAGTCAATGCAACAATCTTATATATTTTGTTTACTTATATTACATTATCTTTAAATTACCATTAAATTTAAGAGCTTTACCGGAATCAATATATAACAGACCATCTGGTGTTTCTCTATTTTTCTGTGCACTAAACCTTCCTCTACCAACATAATTTAGTTGTTTGTTTAACCTTGAATATATCATTAGTATTGCTATGGAGGATACTGAGAAAATAACACCAAAACACCAAATAATGTTTTAGATTTTTAAATACTGATTTTGGATTATAGAGTTAATCTCGTTACACATCACCTAATAATTTTACAAAAGAGAGTTATGTGCAATAATTCAGAGATTCAAGAGTTGCTTTATTTTAAATAGCGATCTATGGTAGTGTTTATTCGGTGTCCTCTAATTCGAAAATTCATAATTGTATTTGATTAATACATTTTCTGTAGATTTATAAAGTATCCAATCTATAAAGTTTAGCTTGCTTTGAAATTAATTAATTTTTATAATATTAATTACAAAAATTAATCATTTTTTATAATATTAATTATAATACAAATAGTAAAAAAATGTATTACTCGTCAAAGGTAATATAGTATCCTATTATAATTAATAATGGTGCATCTTTAAAACGTTCCAACCTATATTTAAGCTAGGCATATAAACATTAATTATTAATGTTTGATTTTAAAAATGGTCTAGGGGTAAGGTGTCAGACTTCTGTGCTGGCGTTCGGGGTTCAATCCTCGGTCCCGGCACAGATTTATCTGATTACCAAACCCTTCCTTCACCTCTGACAAGACATCTTGTGAATGTGGGGAATGCCAGGCCTCCACCGTGGTTCGGATTCCACGTTAAACTGTAGGTCCTTCATTTCATCTCACAATCACCCTACTATTACACATTAGCGTAAGTGCGTATAACCCGAACGGTTAGTAAGACGCGGTGCTTATAATAATAATAATAATAATAATAATTTTAATAACGGGGAAGTTTAAATTATCACAGTTGCCTTAGTTTAGATCTAAATATCTTAACTTTTGCAAAGGTGACATAAATCGTAGAAGCATGTGAAGAGTGCGATGATACCTGAAGGAAGGCATATCCTTTAATTTCTTTTTAGGATCGTTATGCAAGTAAGGGACCTGAAGGGATATTGGGAAAGGTACATTCTAAGGAATCTGTTTCAGCCATGCTCTCAAGACAGCCTAAAAACACTTGTGCGTTTTTAAAATACATTGTGTTGAAAATTATTTGTGCTTACAGGAAATATTAAGGGACCCGAAGGTAACATGGCCCAATTATATCAAAGAGGTGAATATTGTTCATTTATTTTTACCAAATGAGTATGTATATGGATTACTATCAATGTAGATAAAGATACATTTTTTCAATACCTAATTCACAAATTCATATAATGACGCGTTAATACATTTAATACTGTACAGTCAATTATTTAACTTGGAATAGTTAATCCAAAGCGTTAATTATTTTTTAAAAGATTTTATTTACCTTTGATTATTTAAATGCTCACTCGCTGTCTAAATTTGCAGAGAGTGGATGCTAATCCAGAGCGTTTACACGGTGTAATACTTCATAATCCTTTATTTAAAGACAAAGTAATTGAGTCTGGTTAAAGCTCCCACCTCACCTAATCATTATATAGAGTCTATTTACGTCAATATACAGGAATGAGCATAAATACCTAAATATTTTGGAATGGGAATATCTGGAACTGAAGGTTGACAGCACTGACCGCATGGTACCACATGATAGATTCCATATTGTGAGCTTAGTTCACCAAGAAGCATTGGCCTGTGAGTAACTGTGCTGTTGTCATATAGCTACTTATTCCAAAAAAGTCTGTAACGGATACTCGGCGTGACTTTCACGCGCAGTTCAATCAACGCAATGCACCATCTTGCAAATTTATTTTTATGTTTCAAGAAGAAGGCTCTGTTAGTGATACAAAACCACAATGTAGATTATGTATATCTGTTACTACACACTAAAATACCGCTCGAATGTTAAATGCAGTCATTCAAGGTCAATGGAGGTCCATTGTTTATGCACACTGCAGATCTGAATATGTCAAAACGAAGTTTTTTCCGTCTCTTAATGCATTACATGTCCACTCCTACAGAATTCGGGAAGTACAGTCACCACCAACAAATGAATTTAAACAACATAAGAGTTTAAAGCTGTACAGACTGGCTAAATCTGTTGCAAAATGACCCTGAAAAATTAGACAATTTGTTGTGTTCTGATGAAGCACATTTTCATCTAGATGGTGCAGTTAACAAGCGGAGTTGCTGCTACTTAGCAGTTGAAAGTCCCCGTGAGATTCAACTGCAGGCTTTGCATAGTGTAAATGTAACTTTTTGGTGAGATTTGTCATTGTTCTTCATAATTGATCCTTATTTCTTTGAAGAACATGACGTGAATACAGTGACAATGGATGCCGATTGCTACAAAGACATGATAAAGCACTTACTCTATCCACATATAAATGCCATTCCTGATTAAGAGGACTTTCGGTTCCAGCAATAAGTGGCTACAGTACTTTCGGCCAGTGAGAGCATGCCTGATGCGTAAAACTTGATTGAAGGGCACTTCATTTCACGATTTGGAGAAGTGAATTGGCCATCATATTCTCATGGAATTTTAGGCTTCCAAGATTTACTGAGCAGTGTGTGTAGTGTAATTGAGACCATTTAAATAACATTATTTTTTATCATTAGTACACCATTAAATATTCATAATTAAAAAAGTGATGAAGTTTTGAAAAACCTCATGTTTTTCTGCTCAATCCTGTATAGTAAGAAATAAAAGTTTTTGGTTGGGAGTACTTTAGATATTTTTCGAAGTTTTGATTTACGATAGTCTCTATTTATTCCTTACAAGCTAGGAAAACACTCACCCTGAGTGGGTGTTTTAGCGTTTACGCATTGAAAAAATGTTTGAGACTTTGGAGTAGTTTTATAAATTTGATCACAGCCGTTGTTTCAGCATGTTGACTCCCATAAACTGGAATGTAAGGTAATGGAAGAAACTACTGCCCATAAGGGATTGACTGGAAGTATATTACTATTTTTTTTGTAAAGGGCTTCAGTGGGATTTTATTATTTAGTACATTTTTCCGTTAATACAATCACATTTGTTATAGAATAATGGATACGAACGGTGGTAGTTTGAAAAAAAAAAGGCCTTTTTCTTTCTGTCGATGGCCAGATTAAGGCATACAACCAACATAATATTTAACATAACACAATTTAAAGTAAAATATTTGAAGTTCAATGCAGAGAATAATGGTATGGTATTAGACTTAAAAAGCTGAAGTTTATGTTTAGTGAATAAAATATCTTCTCTTATATGAGAAGTAAAAGATTTGAATGTTTTATATACTTGAGAACAGTATTTATAAAATTGGTTATCACAATTAAGGCTTTGACAATATGTTATTTACTGTTAAAATGTATTAGAGAGAAAATTTTTATTTTTAGTTTATTACTTGGTGGTATACTAAGACCAAAGGACACTCTGAGTCAACAAGGCCTCACCGTAGAGAACCTACCTTCCAATGAGCCACTTATCACCCAAACTTAGTCCCACGCCACGCCACGCTCGAACGAACTCTTGCAGGAAACTCTTTGAAAGGTGTAAGGTGTACTTCAAAGGACCCATGTAGGGACCGGCCCCTGCCTACTTCCCCATTCTAACCCCCCTCTCCCCCTACACACGAACAAGGACTGTATTAGTCACTCTTTGACAGCTAACATCCATCTTATCTCTCTATTTCTACATTTTAAAAGATATATTATATTTTTTACTATCATTCCTTGTTCACCCCAGAAATAATCTATTCTTTGAGGTAGAACAATCAACTTTTTGGATTAATAGATTCACTTATTGTTTACAGAAAAAACTTTTTCCTGACCGGTGCCATCGATCATTATGCATATATTTTAAGGACTAATTGCATTTACTCATAATATTAGATAAATTAGGTACTATTACGAATAAAAAATAAAAATATATTCAATAATGACTTCAAAAAACCTAGCTTATTTCTCTCCTTACTAACCCTTAATCATAAATTATGCATGCTGATGCTATTTACTCATATTCCTAAGGGAATAATAGTTTAAAGAGACTAAAATAAAATAAATTTAATCAATATCCCCTTAGTGACAACGTTTTTTTATAAAGTCTATCAATCCTTATGCATATTTTATATGACCTAATTATCCTTAGAGGAAAAGTGGATCGAGACAATGAGAATAATAAATTTAAAATTTTCTCTTTAAGTCAAGAACTTATTTTTTTCTATCCAAGTATAGTGTCCTCTAATCATCATTTTAGATAATTAATAAAATTAGTTAAATTAAAATATGTAAATTTATTCAATATGAGCTCTAAGCGATCTTTTTTCTTACCAACTGCATTGATACTTATACGCGTACAAACTAATCACTAATATTATTTACTAATAATCTTACAGCTATAAGGATCTAAGACTAATAAAATAGTATACCATTTAATTATATAATATAGGCCTGTGGTATAAATACTAAGGTGCGGAAAATTGAGGTGTAACCAAAAACATTTCTCCACTATCCCTTCCTCTTCTCTCCTTGAAGGGGATCTGAAATATGGCAGCCGGATAGCGAGAATACTGAGGCTAGGTTATTCGAGCCCATAACGCTAAATTCTCATACTCAAATACTTCAAAGCTCATCTTTAATTTTTAATGTTATTGCAAGAAGTATTTTGATTTTTTTCTTCAAAAATGATTTATACTATAACAATTGATGGTTTTTGGTTCTGATTGGCTTATAGGGAATACCATAAACGGGGTATAGGATACCTAAAATTATGATTAAAAAACCCATTGCAGTGATTAATATGCCATTTGAATGAAATTTAACCTAATCTTGGATACACTTGCGAAGGTATTTTGATTAAGCTACTATATGGACATGCAAGTATTTTGAAACAATAATCATATACTCCCTAGAAAATTGGGAACAACTTCTAAATGTAGTATAATGAAATCGAATGTTATTTACCAGAACTTAATATGAATGGTTTAAGTAATGAAATGATTAAAAAACTAATTTAAATTAAATGTGTAAGCCATTTCATGATGTAGGTGTGCTTCTAATTTGAAAAAATCCTCACCTAGGAAAACTGGCTCATTTCAGATGTCAGAAGACGATAAATTTTGTGATGTGATAGTCATTCTTGTAATATAAATAAAAGTATATTTCGTTTGTAAAGATGGAAGTTGGCGTGATTTTAAAACAGTAAAACTATCCCGTTTCTTTAATAATGAGCTAAAATCAGTTGGGTATCCTCTAATGAAACTTAACGATTACTTTAGCCATCCAATCAATAATATTTTGTCAATGATAACAGCTAATAATCACGTTAAAGAGGTTATATTGATCTAGTTTACTGATGAGAATATGATTTCACGCTATTTACAATTTTAGCAATATCACAATATCAGACAATGATCTTAAAAATTAATGGAGGCCATAAGTCAATGGTATATTTTATGCTTTTTCCATGTCCCGCGCAGGCAGTAGCGAGATATGTAACGCTAGTAACTGAGGCATCTTCTTTAGTGATAAGTATATATGCCAGATATATTATTTTGCGCACAAGAATTAAGTTTTGTTAAATTATAGCCAATTTTAAAAATCAAGCTAAAATAGAAATAATCTTAAAATCTGTAACTATATTATTTCAATATTAAAGATCTATTATTAAATGCATTTCCCATAAAATTAAATACTATTAAGATAAGTGAGACAGTGAAAATATAAACCAGTGGTTTTTAACTATCCCATTTTTTAATTTGTTCACAAATCTGTAAAGTTAAAATCATGTATAATTATCAGATGTGTTTATCTACTTATAAGTTTTATGTAATAACATTTTTAAATGTTAAGTACGTTTTATTATTTGAATAAATTAGTTGGTTATTTGAAACTGATAGCCATCAAAGGATGGTGAAATTTCTGAAAAGTTAGTTTAAAATATTAATATTGAACCTGTAATGTAATTGATTTGCCCCTAAAAAGTATGTGAAAGCATTGACAATAATATCGTCCTAATTTTATAAACATATCTTATTTCAT
>CABFVZ010003830.1:48863-63604 GCA_902151445.1 Timema monikensis | reverse complement strand
GCCCTTCGTGGCTGGTTTGCTCTTCCTTATACTCCCTCTTCCTCGTCCCTGCACAACTAATGTTTAAAATGCTCAGGTGTAAACATCAAGGAAGCCATAGTGGGAACACAACACAGCTGAACACAAGAGCGGTGTGTTGTGTTTGAAGGGAAAACTAGTCAGTAGTTTGTGCTCCAAACTCCAACATCCGAACAATGGAAATTCTGTGTGAAACGCAACCAATGATCGCACATAACTAGCTGAAAGGATGATCACAACAAAACTACTAGGTGTAGGGAACGAAAATTATTTTTGCAGTTTTTATATCAAAACATACTTTTGTTCAAAATATCAAATATTGCTCCAGTAGAAACATTAGAGTTTAATTTTATTTACCTGGTGATATCAACAGTTGTTGAATTGAATATCTGTTGAGGGTGTCCTAGAATTTAATAACGTTTTCTCTTCATAAAAAATGTTTGTCACCTAATGCCGCCGCTATGCTGATGATAGATATTCAACAACTGTTGATATCACCGCGCGGAAAAAATTAAACTCTGTGTTTATACGTGTATCTACGTCACACCTTGTGGACTATTTGAAATGTGTGCCCATGGATGGCACTTCACGCCTACAGAGGTCAGAGGTGGAGTGTATAAGAATAGGTCAGTGATGTACGGAATGTTGAACAGGTCAGGGCTGGCCGCCGCACCAGGTAGAGCAGTGTCAGACGGAAAATGTTTCTAGAATGCCCAGTAGGCCAGTGGATTGATTAGGGAGAGTGTTTAAGTGTGTTCTAGTTCATTTTCCCTACACTATTGGGGGTCATCAAAATTAGTCAATATACTCATTAATAAATGTTGAACATATCCTCAACGTGTTTTATTTACAAGTGGATTAGTATAGTTCTGTAAACAAATAACAGGGGTAGTAATCAAGTACCAAAGCTCAATTAGCAGAGTTTCTCGCTCAGTGAGGTCACGTGACCATTTAGTGACGTATTGGTATAGTATGATCTTGGTAGGAAGAACAGTAGAAGTTAGTTACTAAAGTTACTAAAACAATTTTAATATATTCATACACCAAGTCATATTATCTGCAACTGTCACTTCGGATGGATATTATCGATACCTACAGAATGACACATATAATATAGTATCAATGTTGGCCTCAACGAAATATGTTTGAATTTTCTCTACTGTTCTGCCAACCAAAATCAGAGTGTACCTAGTGTTAATAAAAGGATACAACTGGAGCAATATTTGATTTATTTTGGCCAAAAATTGTTTTGGTATAAAAACTGCAATGACCAATTCAACACGAGCGTGACATTTCCAATAGTTACTAAAGTAATGTATTACTTAAGCTCAGCGATCTGAATTGTTTACAACAATGTTGCCAATAACAAATAAAACAGCTCACTTTAACTTAAAAGCAGAGAATCAAACTTTTTAGTGAACTATTTGACACGGTCCGTCATTTGTGACTATTATTATAATGGAAATTAAATTTGATCAACAATAATAAGCTACATGTGCTCTATCGCTCTCAAAAAATTGTTTAAAATTAATTTTTACTCTATTTGAATATGAAAATAAAGCTTACTCAGTGAAACGTGCTCTAAAGGCTACTTCCCAGAATAAATTCTGTCTAGCACTTTCAACCATGCCGACACAGTAGAACCAACTGACAAGAAAATAAAACATAATTTTGCCGTCAACAATGAAAACTAGTTAATTTTTTCTAGCACCGCGTCTTACTACCTGCTCAGGTTATAGGCCAATGCACATATATTAATAATAATGACGCTAGTGAGTTAGATATGAGGAAATTTGAGGAGGTGTACTCGCATTTGCGTGGAGAGAATAAGTGAAAAACAATTTTAGAAAAAACTATATACACCTGACCGGGATTTGAACCCCAATCTCTCTGTCATCGGTGGTTCGGTCTAACACGAGAGTGACGCCTAGGACAATTTTGGCACCGATGCAGATACTTTCTTTGTTATTGTTGTTATTTTACAAATGTTGCAACAATAATATCAAGTGTGTCATGTGACCTGAATTATGAACATGTGAAAGTAGATCTAATGAGGTTATTCCTACAATAACCGGAGGGAAACTATAACCGTTCCTGAATTCCACTACGCCACAGCATAGTTCAGTACTATTACTATTATTATTATTATTATTATTACTAGCACCGCGTCTTACTACCCGTTCGGGTTATACGCACTTACGCTAATGTGTAATGGTAGGGTGATTGTAGGATGAAATGAAGGACCTACAGTTTAACGTGGAATCCGAACCACGGTGGCGGCCTGGCATTCCCAAAATTCACAAGATGTCTTGTCAGAGGTGAGGGAAGGGTTTGGTAATCAGATAAATCTTTGCCGGGACCGAGGATTGAACCCCGGACCCCTATTACTAGTACATGTACTACTATAGTACCAGTGTATAGTACATAGATTATATAGAATTAATTTAAGGTAGTCAGTACTAACTCCCTCCTATAGAATATATAATTATACTTGATACTATTTTTTTCAAATGCTTGGTTTGGCAAACAATTGGGTTAACTGTGAGTGAAGAAAAACAGAGCTTATTTGTTTTTATTGTTTATTATTTGGTGGTGAGAGGCTGTGGACAATGGTAGGATGTGAGAATCTTAAACATTAAAGTAAAGAAATTAAAAAACAATGAGGAATATGGAAATTATCTGTAAAATACATTTAAGTTTAAATCATTTGGAATAGTAAATATTGCATCTCAGATAGAATCCATGGTCAAAACTTCAGTCCAAAAACATAATGAACAAGTGTCACAAAAAATAGGCAAATATTGGGTAGATTAATAGAGTTCTTGAAATAGTATGGTCCTCATGAACTGTCATTAAGAGACAGACATGCTCGACTTTAGTACAATAAATGTCATCACTTGTAAGTTTAATTCAAAACTGTGTTCCTTTATTCTCTCTGTTTGTAAATTTATTTAGTGATTTTGTAATTCTAGTGATTTTTAAAAATTAGGAAGACTTGATGAATTTAATGTAATATGTTAACACATTGTGAGTAAAAATCATTACCTATAAATTTGACCTGGCCCCACCAATAATAAATTAATAAATATCACGCTCCACCACTGATTTTCTCCTTCTTTTGGGAGGGGGCTCAAGGATTAACCCCTACCTCTCTTTCAGTGACAGCGTTTCTTCCTAAGATTAATGTTTACAACACTCAACAATTTTTCTCTTTTCTATGCACATTTACCTATTATAAATAGTCGGTGATTTTTGTGACAGTTGTCCTGTCATGGTTAAGACAACTTTAATTTAGGCTTATTTACTAATTATTTGGCAGATTATCACGTTTATATTAGTAAGCATATAAATGATCAAGTTACCGGCCCTTCCCTACGTCTCAATCCTACGTACGCTACTGTTTGAGAGACGAGTTGCGCTGTGGCAGAGACTATACAAGGTGTCGGCCAAGGCCAAGGCTACTTCTCTCACGTAACGCGCATGCGCAGCTGATGTACGACCTATCTCCTTTTGGCACTCATGCGTGAAACCAACAGAAGAATTATTAGCGTCTGCCAATTTATGAGACCATATGACTCCGTGGCGCAACGGTAGCGCGTCTGACTCCAGATCAGAAGGTTGCGTGTTCAAATCACGTCGGGGTCAACTATATTTTTGATCTTTAATAACAAGTTAACTATTCTGTTGCTAAATTTGTTATTTAAAGTCATTTTCCAGAAGCAACTGAAAAATACACTATTTTCCCCACTTTGTACGCTTACAGCAAACATACATGTAGTTATAGCTACACGGCGATGACTTTTTGTATTTGTTTTTTAAAGAAAGTAAAGATAAAATAGTAATTTAAGGTCTAAACTTACTGTTTTTGGTTTTTATTTTTTTGATGTATTGGAATATTCAGGGAAATTACAAACTTGTTCTTGAAACAAACTATTTTCTAAATTGATACCACTCTATGATAATACGTCTGAGTCCTTGAAAATATGACAGAAATAGGAAATAATGTGCAATTAAATCTCGGTGATTGATGAGGGGGTAGGTGGGGGCAACTCTTAGCAAAGATGAGTCAGCACGATGTCTTTCTTTCCCTTCTTCGTGACGTCAAATGCCACTAAAGTAGTTAAGTTCAGACAAATCAAAGCACGTTGGACGACTGTATTATTGAAATGCCCACCTACAACCAGCGTCTCGAAATGGTGCGATGATCAGGGCCACATTAAACATTTAAAACACTTTGTGGGCTGCATTAAAAAAGAGCGTATTTTCACTAATTTAAATAAAAGTAAGTTCTACATTACTTTATTTTAGTAATAAAAATGTATTAAGATATAAAAAAGGATTCACAATCTAATTTGTTTCCAGATTTTACAGTAAAAACATATTTGAATTAGATCAAATTTAACAGGAACAACTATAACATTCAGGAATGATGCATCTTAATTTTGATGAAAAAGAAATTTTTCCGAAATGTATGTTGGTAAATAAAGAGGTCCGTATTCATGTTTAAAATGCCTGAACTACCGTGAATAAATGACAAAAATATATAGATAGTAGTAATTATGATTAAAAAATAAACATTATTTGTCATTCGTTTTTGTCTTGAAACATGTATGCAAATTAAAATTAATATAAGTACCTACCAGTTCAAAGGGAGTAGGGATATTAGGGCGGGTGTGGGGGCCCAAACGCCATTGGACAATCACCTCAACTACCACTAGGATATAAAGTTATGGGAAGCTTTGTGTCCTCTCGGCTAACACTAGGATATAAAGTGGTATGAAGCTTTGTGTCCTCTCAGCTAACCTTAGGATATAAAGTTATGTTAAGCTTTGTGTCCTCTCGGCTAACACTAGGATATAAAGTGGTGTGACGCTTTGTGTCCTCTCAGGTAACACTAGGATATAAAGTTATGTCAAGCATAGTGTCCTCTCAGCCTAACACTCGGATATAAATTTATGTGAAGACTTGTGTCCTCTCAGCTAACACTAGGATATAAAGTTATGTTAAGCTTTGTGTCCTCTTTCAGCTAACACTAGGATATAAAGTTATGTGAAACTTTGTGTCCTCTCTCAGCTAACACTAGGATATAAAGTTATGTGAAGCTTTGTGTCCTCTCAGCTAACACTCGGATATAAAGTTATGTGAAGCTTTGTGTCCTCTCGGCTAACACTAGGATATAAAGTGGTGTGACGCTTTGTGTCCTCTCAGGTAACACTAGGATATAAAGTTATGTGAAGCTTAGTGTCCTCTCAGCCTAACACTCGGATATAAATTTATGTGAAGACTTGTGTCCTCTCAGCTAACACTAGGATATAAAGTTATGTGAAACTTTGTGTCCTCTCTCAGCTAACACTAGGATATAAAGTGGTGTGACGCTTTGTGTCCTCTCTCAGATAACACTAGGATATAAAGTTATGTGAAGCTTTGTGTCCTCTCTCAGCTCCACAAGGTTATAAATTTATGTGAAGCTTTGTGTCCTCTCAACTAACACTCGGTTATAAAGTTATGTGAACCTTTGTGTCCTCTCTTAGCTAACACTCGGATATAAATTTATGTGAAGCTTTGTGTCATCTCTTAGCTAACACTAGGATATAAAGTTATGAGAAGCTTTGTTTTTTCTCAGATAAAACTAGGTTATAAAGTTATGTGAAGCTTTGTGTCCTCTTTCAGCTAACACTAGGATATAAAGTGGTGTGACGGTTTATGTCCTCTATCAGCTAACACTAGGATATAAAAAATAAAAAAATAAAAATAAAACGGTGACCTGGTGGTCTAGGGGTAAGGTGTCAGACTTCTATGCTGGCGGCCGGGGTTCAATCCTCGGTCCCGGCAAAGATTTATCTGTTTACCAAACCCTTCTTTCACCTCTGACAAGACTTCTTGTGAATGTGGGGAGTGCCAGGCCTCCACCGTGGTTCGGATTCCACGTTAAACTGTAGGTCCTTAATTTCATCTCACAATTACCCTACCATTACACATTAACGTAAGTGCGTATAACTCGAACGGGTAGTAAGACGCGTTGCTAATAATAATAATGATATAAAATTATGCTAAGCTTTGTGTCCTCTCTCAGGTAACACTAGGATATAAAGTTATGTGAAGCTTTGTGTCCTCTTTCAGCTAACACTAGGATATAAAGTGGTGTGATGGTTTATGTCCTTTATCAGCTAACTCTAAGATATAAAATTATGCTAAGCTTTGTGTCCTCTCTCAGGTAACACTAGGATATAAAGTGGTGTGACGCTTTGTGTCCTCTCTCAGCTAACATTAGGATATACAGTTATGTGAAGCTTTGTGTCCTCTCTTAGCTAACACTAGGATATAAAATTATGCTAAGCTTTGTGTCTTCTCAGCTAACACTAGGATAGAAATCGGTGTGACGCTTTGTGAATTCTCTTAGCTAACACTAGGATATAAAGTTAAGAGAAGCTTTGTGTCCTCTCAGCTAACACTAGGATATAAAGTGGTGGGAAGCTTTGTATCTTCTCAGCTAACACTAGGATATTAAGTTATGTGAAGTATATGTCCTATCAGCGAACAATAGGATATAAGGTGGTGTGACGCTTTTGTGTCCCCTCAGCCAACACTAGTATATAAAGTTATGTTAATCTTTGTGTCTTCTCAGCTAACACTAGGATATAAAGTTATGCGAAGCTTTGTGTCCTCTCAGATAACACAACAAAATAAAGTTATGAGAAGCTTTGTGTCCTCTCTCAGATAACACTAGGATATAAAATTATCTGAAGATTTGTGTTCTCTCAGCTAACACTAGAATATAAAGTTATGTGAAGCTTTTTGTCCTCTCAGCTAACACTAGGTAATAAAGTGGCGTGAAGTTTTGTGTCTCTCAGCTTACACTAGGATATAAAGTTATGTGAAGCGTAGTGTCCTCTCTCAGTTAACACTAAGATATAAAGTTATGTTAAACTTTGTGTCATCTCAGATAATCCTCGGATATAAAGTGGTGTCACGCTTTGTGTACTCTCTCAGCTAACACTAGGATATAAAGTTATGTGAAGCGTAGTGTCCTCTCTCAGTTAACACTAGGATATAAAGTTATGTTAAACTTTGTGTCCTCTCAGATAACCCTCGGATATAAAGTGGTGTGACGCTTTGTGTCCTCTCAGCTAACTCTAGGATATAAAGTTATGTTAAGCTTTGTGTCCTCTCTATGATAACACTAGAATATAGAGTTATGTTAAGTTTGTGTCCTCTCAGCTAACACTAGAATATAAAGTTATGTGAATCTTTGTGTCCCCTCTCAGCTAATACTAGTATTTAAAGTTATGTGAAGCTTTATGTCCTCTCAGCTAACACCATCATATAAAGTTATGTGAAGCTTTGTGTCCTCCCTCAGTTATTATTAGGATATAAAGTTATATGAAGCTTTACGTCCTCTCAGCTAACACTAGGATATAAAGTGGTGTGATGCTTTGTGTCCTCTAAGCTAACACTAGGATATAAAGTTATGTGAAGCTTTGTGTCCTCTCAGCTAACACTAGGATATAATGTTATGAGGAGCTTTGTGTCCTCTCTCAGCTAACACAAGGATAAAAGTTATGTGAAGCTTTATGTCCTCTCAGCTAACACTAGGATATAAAGTTATGTTAAGTTTGTGTCCTCTCTCAGCTAACACTAGGATATAAAGTTATGTTAATCTTTGTGTCCTCTGTCATCTAACACTTGGATATAAATTTATGTGAAGCTTTGTGTCCTCTCATCTAACACTAGGATATAAAGTTATGTTAAGCTTTGTGTCCTCTCAGCCTAACACTCGGATATAAATTTATGTGAAGCTTTGTGTCCTCTCACATAACACTAGGATATAAATTTATGTGAAGCTTTGTGTCCTCTCAGCTAACACTAGGATATAAAGTGGTGTGACACTTTGTGTCCTCTCTCAGCTAACACTAGGATATAAAATTATGCTAAGCTTTGAGTCCTCTCTCAGCTAACAATATGATATAAAGTTATGTTAAGCTTTGTGTCCTCTCAGATAACACTAGCATATAAATTTATGTTAAACTTTGTGTCCTCTCTCAGGTAAGACTAGGATATAATGTGGTGTGACGCTTTGTATCCTCTCTCAACTAACACTAGGATATACAGTTATGTGAAGTTTTGTGTCCTCTCTCTGCTAACTTAAGGATATAAAATTATGTGAAGATTTGTGTTCTCTCATTTAACACTAGGATATAAATTTATGTGAGGCTTTGTGATCTCTCTCATATAACACTAGGATATAAAGCTATATGAAGCTTTGTGTCTTCTCAGCTAACACTAGGAAATAAAGTTATGTGAAGCTTTGTGTCCTCTCTCAGCTAACAATAGGATATAAAGTTATGTTAAGCTTTGTGTCCTCTCAGATAACACTAGCATATACATTTATGTTATACTTTGTGTCCTCTCTCAGGTAAAACTAGAATATAAAATTATGCTAAGCTTTGTGTCCTCTCTCAGGTAACACTAGGATATAAAGTTGTGTGACGCTTTGTGTCCTCACTCAACTAACACTAGGATATAAAGTTATGTGAAGCTTTGTGTCCTCTCAGCTAACAGTAGGATATAATATTATGTGAAGCTTTGTGTCCTCTCAGCTAAAACTAGGATATAAAATTATGTTAAGCTTTGTGTCCTCTCTCAGCTCCACTAGGATATAAAGTTATGTGAAACTTTGTGTCCTCTCTCAGCTAACAATAGGATATAGAGTGGTGTGACGCTTTGTGTCTTCTCTCAGCTAACACACGTATATAAAGTTTGTTAAATTGTGTGTCCTCTCTCAACTAACACTAGGATATAAAGAGTTTTGAAGCTTTATGTCTTCTCAGCTAAGACTAAGATATAAAGTTATGTGAAGCTTTGTGTCCTCACCCAGCTAACACTAGGATATAAAGTTATGTGAAGCTTAATGTCCTCTCAGCTAACACTAGGTTTAAAGTATTGTGATGGTTTGTGTGCTATCTCAACTTACACTAGGATATAAAGTTATGAGAAGCTTTGTGTCCTCTCGGATAGCACTAAGATATAAAGTTATGTGAAACTTTGTGTAATCTCAGCTAACACTAGGATATAAAGTTGTGTGATGCTTTTTGTCCTCTCAGCTAACACTAGTATATAGAGTTATGTTAAGCTTTGTGTCCTCTATCAATTAACAATAGGATATAAAGTTGTGTTAAGCTTTGTGTCCTCTCTCAGCTAGAACTAGAATTTAAAGTTATTTTAAACTTTGTGTCCTCTCTCAGTTAACAATAGGATGTAAATTTATGTGAAGCTTTGTGTCTTCTCTGTTAACACTCGGATATAAACTTATGTGAAGCATTGTGTCCACTCAGCTAACAATAGGATATAAAGTTATATGAAGATTTGTGTCTTCTCAGCTAACACTAGGATAATAACTTATGTGAAGCTTTGTGTCCTCTCAGCTAACACTCGGATATAAAGTGATGTGACGGTTTGTGTCCTATCAGCTAACACTCGGATTTAAAGTGGTGTGACGCTTTGTGTGTTCTCAGCTAACACTAGGAAATAAAGCTATGTGAAGATTTGTGTCCTATCCGCTATCACTCGGATATAATTGGTGTGACGCTTTGTGTCCTCTCAGCTAACAGTAGGATATAAAGTTATGTGAAGCTTTGTGTCTTCTCAGCTAACACTAGGATATAAAGTTATGAAAAGTTTTTTGTCGTTTCAGCTAATTCTCGGATATAAAGTTATGTTAAATTTTGTGTCCTCTCAGCTAACACTAGGGTATAAAGTTATGTGAAGCTTTGTGTCTTCTCAGCTAACACTAGGATATAAAGTATTGAGAAGCTTTGTGTCGTTTCAGCTAACACTAGGATATAAAGTTATGTGGAGCTTTTTGTCTTCTTAGCTAACACTAGGATATTAAGTTATGTGAAGCTTTGTGTCCTATGAGCTAACACTCGGATATAAAGTGGTATGACACTTTGTCATCTCTCAGCTAAAACTAGGATATAAAGTTATGTGAAGCTTTGTGTCTTCTCAGTTAACACTAGGATAATAACTTATGTGAAGCTTTGTGTCCTCTCAGCTAACACTCGGATATAAAGTGGTTTGACGCTTTTTGTCTTCTCAGCTAATTATAGGATATTAATTTATGTTAAACTTTGAGTCCTGTCTCAGTTAACACTAGGATATAAAGTTATGATAATTATTTGTGTCCTCTATCAGCTAACACTAGGATATAAAGCTATGTTAAACTTTGTGTCCTTTGTCAGATAACACTAGGATGTAAAGTTATTTGAAGCTTTGTGTCTTCTAAGCTAACACTCGAATATACATTTATGTGAAGCTTTGTGTCCTCTCAACTAACACTAGGATTTTAAAGTTATGTTAATCTTTATTTCCTCTCTCAGATAACATTAGGATATAAAATTATGTGAAGATTTGTGTCCGCTCAGCTAACACTAGGATATAAAGCTATGTGAGGCTTTGTGACCTCTCTCAGATAACAGTAGAATATAAAGCTATGTGAAGCTTTGTGTCTTCTAAGCTAACATTCGGATATAAAGTGGTATGACGCTTTGTGTCCTCTCTCAGTTAACGCTAGGATATAAAGTTATGTGAAGCTTTGTGTCTTCTAAGCTAACACTCTAATATAAAGTGGTGTGACGCTTTGTGTCCTCTCTCAGCTAACACTAGGATATAAAATTATGGAATGATTTATGTCCTCTCTCAGATAACACTAGTATAGAAAGTTATTTGAGGCTTTGTGACCTCTCTCAGATAACACTAGGATAGAAAGTTATGTGAAGCTTTGTTTCCTCTCTAAACTAACACTAGGATATAAGATAATGTGAAGATTTGTGTCCTCTCAGCTAACACTAGGATATAAAATTAAATGATGATTTGTGTCCTCTCTCAGATAAAACTAGAATATAGAGTTATGTTAAGTTTGTGTCCTCTCAGCTAACACTAGAATATAAAGTTATGTGAAGCTTTATGGCCTCTCTCAGCTAACACTAGGATATAAAGTTATGTGAGGCTTTGTGTCCTCTCAGATAACACTAGGATATAAAGTGGTGTGACGCTTTGTGTCCTCTCAGCTAACACTAGGATATAAATTTATGAAAAGCTTTGTGTCCTCTCTCAGCTAACACTAGGATATAAAGTTATGTGAAGCTTTGTGTCCTCTCTCAGCTAACACTAGGATATAACATTATGCTAAGCTTTGTGTCCTCTCAGTGAACCCTAGGATATAAAGTTATGTGAAGCTTTGTGTCCTCTCTCAGCTAACACTAGGATATAAATTTATGTTATGCTTTGTGTCCTCTCAGCTAACACTAGGTTATAAAGTTATGTGAAGCTTTGTGTCCTCTCTCAGATATCACTAGGATATAAAGTTATGTGAAGCTTTGTGTCCTCTCTCAGATATCACTAGGATATAAAGTTATGTGAAGCTTTGTGTCCTCTCTCAGCTAACACTAGGATATAAAGTTATGTGAAGCTTTGTGTCCTCTCTCAGATAGCACTAGGATATAAAGTTATGTTAATCCTCGTGTCTTCTCAGCTTCCCATGATATCATTTTTACATATCTATTACATGAGACAGCCGGTATTTTTGTCTTTGCCCCATTTACTGGGAATGTTTTTCAACACATCATCTTTACCTTCTTTTACAGGTAGTTTCTGTTTATTTCTTGCAATTTAATTTTCACCTTGAATAAAAAATAAGAATCATAACTTAATATGAGGATATGAACATTTATTTTTTGCTACCATAAATCGGTAAGCTATTTAAAAGCCTCTCTTTATTTAAAAACGGCCTAATTTGGTGTAAAAAATATCTAATGTTGTGAAAATATATAATTAAGTATTTCCTAGCTATTTGAAAGTAAATGTCTGAACTTGAGGCTGTGAAATAGGTGCAAACAGGGTCACATATAGTTGTTGAGGCCCAGGGTGATCAAGAGTCTTAACACCTAGATTAGATTTAGCTTAGATTACTAACCTGGTAAATCATCAACAACTACATAGAAAGGAAATATCAACATTATCGTTTATAGTTGCTATAAAATGGATTTATTATGTTTAAATTTCACGTTTATAATATAATAATGTCATAGCAGGCAATAGATAAAATACTAATCAGATAAAACCAACCGGTCTGTAACAATATAATACGAGTATTTGCATTTGTAAGTAAAACTTAATCATGCAATGTGCCCATACAATAATTCCCCCATTTTAAGACTTAGCAAATTCGTTATTCAAGGAGACATCGTAAAGCAGTTCACGGTAATTAAGTAAGTAATCTCACAACTGACGACATTTAAGGCGTCACTCTTACAATATACGAGACTGCCGATGGTGGGTCAATGGGTTTGGGGTCCCGATCGTGTGAACAAAGAATGTTATTTTCCTAAACATATTTCCACTCTCTCCACGCTTATGTGGATACATTTCCTCTAGATCTAATCTTTCTAACACCTTAGTTTAATTAGTAGGCCCACACAGGCGCATAGCCCAAACGTATTATAAGACGCGGTGATAAACCAACTCATAACATGTTTGTTTTAGGAGACTATCACCATACTTTTTGTGTTTATTGAGAATAAAGTGTGTCAATGAAATTCTAAATCTCAATCAAATTCAATTTCACGGTTCAAATCAAACTCTACTATAAATTTACTTTTAATGCAAATAAATAATTAGCAGACTATAATATAACATATGATATTGCTATGGGAGTACTAGTTCAATCGTATATTAAAGTCTACTTAATTTACACCTATTTTTAGAGAAATTTAGTCTCATTGTCTATTTTGGCTCTACGTTTCTCTTGATTGCTCATTTCAAATCTTTGCTCTTACTATGTAAGAACTACATTAGTTTCAGGGTGTACTCTTAACTCTATGTGCCTTTGTCGTAATAACATTTCTCACCATATTCTGAAACATTTACTCTCGTATTATATTGTGTAACAGAGGATGAGACGATTAAATCGGCGAGTCACACATTTATTTGCAAAGTACGATAACACCTTACCTCATTCTCTATTATGTAACTTCAAGCTGAAAATACATTTTAATTGAGTGATTAAAACATGGGCATGGTAACAACAGCTTCTCGGGACAACTAGTTTGATAGGGAAAGTTCCAAGATATTATAAAGTCGTAGGTTATGTGTTGGTTTTTGAAACTAACTATCTTGTGGAAATGTATCATGCATATCCTAATAAATGTACAAACCACACGTGTCGTTGATTAACGATAAAGGATACGTGATAGAGGCTAAGGAATATATGGACGACGGAATATATGGACGGTGAAACAAACACCGAGTCCTAAAGTAAGATAGTCAATGTTTTACAAGTGTCAAAGAGCTTATGCTCAATTTATCTCATCCATTCTTGCTAAGAAATATAATGATGACTCAGTTATTTACTATTGAATGCTAATGTCTGAAAAATGTAAAAATAGAGGGGGAGATAATCGAGGAAAAATTAGAAAAAAAAAATTGAAATAAATATTTGTTTCAAAAGTGAACCAACAGGGATGGCATTATAATGGCTTGCTCCTTTTAAAGCTCATTTAGGCTACTTATTATCTTCACATTAATTAGTATAGCAGCTACCATAACTAGAAATATTTTTCAAATTTCTCCAAATAATACGTCAATTCAAACAGGTAATTAACTATTTCAAAATATACATTTTAAACATGTTAAACATTTTGTCAACGTCCCCAAAGTTCATTATTTCATGACTAACAAAATATATTTCAACTATCCTAATCAACACGTTCAAAACTATAACAAAATATATTAAACAAATCCAACACATCATGTAAGTAATTGTATGTGCATAACTTTCACAAAATTTTATTACTTGAATATAACAATAAATAAACCTCGAGAGCTATTTTGTGGAGTTAGTAACAAGAATTCTTCAATAGATTTTGATAAATTAGGTTTTCTTCATGTTTATTTAAGGCATTGCTATTTAGTATTAACTTTTAATATTTAAATAATTACATTTATCATCATGAACATCTTTGACCGACACCTTAGTTCAGTCGGTAGCGCGTCTGTTTGATGAGCTAAGGGTCCCGGGTTCGATTACCGGTATGTCAGAAAATTAATTATTAATGAAAACATGGGCTTACCCTTTCACATTGATAAATTAGTGGCCGGTGAATGGACGTTAGTAGTGTTCCCGGCGCCATAGACCAATATGACCTGGAACATTCCCTTGTGCGACAACATATTGCTGTGTAGTTATCCCCCGGGCATGCCCATTAATTGTCGACTATGGGCGTTGGAGTTTAAAACTTGAACATCCCTGTAAACATCCTGTTGCTGCGTTTGTCCTGTAAACATGAGGAAGGTAGACTTCCCCGCCACGTCCCGAACCGAGCGTAAAGACATGTTGATTGATAATTGATGAGTAATGGTCGACTATCGATGATTGGGAAGGTTTATAGCGTAGACATCCCGCCCCCTTCCATTAAGCCCCTAAGCCGTGTTGAGTTGCTTGGCGGGGACTATAGAATCTAGAGCAACATCCCTGGCGATAACGTAGAATATGTTATCTTACAAATACAGGACGTTTCTGAGCCCCGCTTACGCTAACGGGTCAAAACACTTTTCCCTCTTCCGCTAACGGGCCTAAACACTTGTGACGTCAACATTCCCACTTCCGCTAACGGCACAAAACACTTTCTCCCCTAGAACCCCCTCCCCTTCAACCCTTTCCCTACAAC
>CABFVZ010003830.1:24424-46336 GCA_902151445.1 Timema monikensis | reverse complement strand
GGGGGGGGGGGGGCGGTCCCCATCCCGTCTTCTCTTCTCATTGAAGTGGGCTCACTTCCTCCAAACAGATAGAAATGTTACTAGATATACTTTCCCAAGGTCCGACACCGTGGAGCAAGTCAATAGCGTTTCTGCCCCCCTGAAAAGTCCCAGGTTCGATTACCGTAGTGGACAATGTCTTGTAACCTCCTAAGGTGAGAAAGAGAACAACCGGTAAAATTATTGTTTACATTCCTTGAAAGCAGGCGAGTAGTCAATAACCTATTGATAGAGTAATAGCTTACATTTACCAATCTAATAAGTTGCTCACAGTACTCTCTTCACCGGCCACTTCCAAACCTATAGGGTACATATCTAGGAAATATAGAATCTACTATAGTCCCTGCAGCATTACAAAACCCTAATGTTTGATAAACACTCTTCTCTAGATATATATGATCCTGTTCAGGGTTTGAACCCTGCGGCAGTCGAGCGAGCTTTAAAACACTTGGCCAGGGGTCCCGTGGCACACGTCGTTGGACCCCACTATAGACCGTTTTGAGCGATCAACATTAACGTATCTATAATATATTTAAGTTGTTTGGTAGGAGATGAACAGTTTATAATATTGACACATGTATATTGTGCTTAGCCCCCAAGAATATCGATGTTGACTATGCGACACAACTATAGCAGGAAGATCAGTTGGCAACAAGAGTTACTAAATTATAGGTCTAACTCCTAAGCTTTGTGAAACCAAAGTGTTGAAGAAACACTAAGCCAAAGATTATAAACTCTGTTACCTACTACACTGTTCAGCGTGAGTTGTATTGGAGTAGCGCGCACCTTATGATATCTGGCGTTTAGGTGAGAGAATCTAGGTTGGACTCTGAAGCACAGAACAGAACACACGAGTCCTTTACCGATGGTAGATGGCGGGGGGTTCGAATCCCTGTGACGTATAAAGTGATGATGTCCCCCGGACATGTTGCGACATGTTGATTGCTAATTTAAATAAATACCCTATAATATGTTCAGCCTTTGGCGGTGGAAATGTTTGAACCTCGATCTCCGCAAACCCTTAGAGCAATATTCATAATACCAGGAAGGTGTTTAATATATCAATGTTACGCAATACAAAAGAAGTGCAGTTAGACTATACTCATGCTTTTTATAATAATACTTTTTACGTATTTCAGACAATATTGTGACGTGATAAACAACCATAATCACATGCTCCTCTCAGAACTGTTGATTGCACCATTTGTTCACCTAAGCCACACTGTATTCAATAGTGGGATGTAAGCGTACCCGCATTTGCGTAGAGGGAAAGTTAGAAAATAGCCTCAGCTTGATAGGCCAGTGTTCGAATTCCAACCTATCTAGTTTTTTTTTAAATTTTTCTTCAGCTATCTATCTATCTATATGACTATAAGGTGTCTAGTTCACCTAAACAGATGTATGATAAGCCCACTGTATTCAATATCTTGTGATAGCGTACTCGAATCTGCATGGAGGGAGAGTTGGAAATAGCCTTGTTGTTCACACAATCATACAGGCAATGCCCTGCCTAGGTAGTTGCACTGTATGTGAAACTTCTCTAGAATATGTTAGAGATGTCAACATTGTTGTGACTTTAGATTGATACCCAAAGAGAAAGTATTTTATCCACAATGTTTGAGACGCAGCTTCTAGGATAGGAGAATGATATTTAAGAATGTATTATTTTTAAGTTTACTTATTCTGATTTTTGAAAATTTGTTATTTTTTAAAATAAATGGCTAGAAATTTTATTTAAAATTTATATATCTTAATTATTTCTGAGAAAAAATTACCACGAGGATATTTACTGATTAATGGTTTTTGAAACTTCTGTTACACACTGTATTATATTATATTATTTGAGAAAGCATGCACAATTGTGTCGTGGTAATTATTTTCTATTTTTTACCTTTTACATTATAACTTTTATAACTTTATGTAATAGGCCTACTAGTGGGTCGTTACAGCTATGACTGCAAATTATTGCAATAAAATGTATTTTAAGCTTTTTATTGGGAAATGATCTATATAATAAGCCCTCACTCACTTTCTAGTTAAAAGTTTACTCATCAAAGGCTATCAACTTTACTTAGATATTTAGTTTTTGGTATGTAATTTGAATAAAAACGTATAAGCTATTTTCCCTCTTCATGCCCCGACGAGAATTTTAAAATAAATCCACTCCCAGATCTCTATTTATTCGTTGCACCAAACCACTCAAGTAATGATTGAGCTGATATTATTTTAAACAAAGACAAATATTTTATTTACAGCTATACAGAACCCATGGTTTCCATGGTGATGTAAAAAGTGAATTATTGTACATATGGATCACTGCCCACACAGAAGAAAAAGATGGAAAATTCACTAGGAAAACTGGGTTTTAGCCTCAGGCTATTATTTTTACCAGCATCTTTATTCCCTAGTAGGCTATTTAACATGACTGTTTGTTTGTCAAAATCTGTTCAGTCATTCCCTCGTAATTTCTATTACTGGAAACGGGCTAATCAAACATATAATAAATATTAAGATATATGTTAGAGAGAGTGATAAAGTTTGATAGTGAAAATGAGAGTGTGTTTGAGTGTGTGATTGTGTAAGTTTGTGGATCAGTGTGAAAATGAGAATGAGAGTTTGAGAAACTGGGTGTAAAATACTGAGAATGAGCAACTGAGAAAGATCGAGTGAGTGTGAGCGAGTGATAGAGAGTTTGTTTATGTTTTAGAGAGAGAAATATTGGGTGACGAGAGAAAGTATGTCTATGAGGAGAGAGAATGTGTGTAGTAGGAGAGAGAGAGTGTGTGTGAGAGAAAGTGAGAGAGTTTGTGAGAGATATTGTGTGAAATCGAGAGAAAATGTGAGGGCATGTGAGAAAGAGTTTGAGAGAGAACGTTAGAGAGAGAAAATTAGGCATAGAGAGAGTTAGAGGAAGAGAAATTAAGAGAGCGAGTTTGAGAGAGAGTGGGTTTGAAAGAGAAAGTGAGTTTGAGAGATAGAGAGTGTTGGAGAGAGAGAGAGTTGGAGAGAGAGAGTTGGAGAGAGAGAGTTGGAGAGAGAGAGAGAGAGAGTTGGAGATAGAGAGAGTGAGATTAAGATTGAGGTGGAGAGAGTTTGAGATAGAGAAAGTTTGTGAGAGAGCGTTCAATAGATAGAAAGTTCGAGAGAGAGCGAGCGTTTGATAGAAAGCTTAGGAGAGAGTATAATAAAGATAATCTAAGATAAATTGTGTGATAAAGAGTGTATGTGAGGGTAAAGAATGTGTGAGAAAGAGGGATAGAGTGTGAGAGAGAAAATGAGAAAAGATCATATTAGATCGAGAGTTTGATTGAGTGTGTGTGTGTTTGTGTGTGCGTGTGTGTGTTTGTGAGAGAGAGAGGGGAGAGAGTGTGTGACAGCTCTAGATAATCTGATAGAGAAAGAGAGATAAAATGCAAAAATATAGATGCGGTACTTACACATTACGGTACTTTGAAAATTGAAATATAATTCCTTCAAAATTAATTATCCACATGGAAACAACTGAACTCACTGTATTTGTAAGAATGTACACAAGGGGTACACAAAAAATTACTTTTAAATACCATATCCTCAAAATTAGTTGGTAAAATGAAAACATAAACTAATGTATTTGTGTTGTGTTACTATTTGCTAAAATGAACATCAAAACCCATTATTTGAATAAAATTAACCTTAAAACCCATTATTATAAAAAAACAACTCATAATTAGGTAGTTAAAATTGATTTTTTTAAAACATTATTCGAGATCATTTTATCGTTTTTTAACTTATAATACATCATTTTATCATGCGTGAAACAAAACTTAGACAATATTTTCACGAACTTAAGAACTTAACCTTTTAATTCTAGAATTATGCTCAATATTATTGATTTAAATGTGAATGAAAGATAACAAAATTCCAATAAAAAATAAATGTTTCCCCAATTTAGGAATTTCAATTTAGATGTTTTATGAACAGCATTCAAAGAGATTGATCCAAAGAAAAAATGTAATGTGTTCGGACCAGCAAATAAAGATTTAGTTATTATTTTTTAACCAAAGAGATATATTTTATTTAGAGATTAACAGCCATGCAGAAAATAACGGTTTTCATGGTGACTAAACAAAGAATGATAAAATGAAAATTCTCTGTGAAAATTGGATTTTCGTGGAAAAATACTACTTTTCCCGACATCCTGGACTCCTAACCGTAATATGAGTGGTCGTTTGTCAAAATTTGTTTAGTAATTTCCTCGTAGTTTCTATTACCGGAAAAGGACTTATCAAATTATATATAAGAATTTTCTATCCAATTCTGATCTATTACTCAATTTATAATCTATGAACCTATTGTATACATTTTTCACTACTAGCCAACAGTGGTTTTTGGACTGTTGGCGTTTTAGGAAAGAGAAAATTAAATTCATTATTATTATCATATCTATTTATAATAGTTTTTACAAATTAATTATCGTTTATTAATCTGTTTATTAATTATTGTTATCAAACACACATTTAGATACTATTTCTGAAAGTGTTTGTTACATTTATTATTAGAGGTGTTCATAGAGTAAAATAGTTATAGTAGTTTTACGTTATAAATATTATTGTATATTTAATACCAGATTGTTTGACTGACAGCGTGCACATTGAATGATACAAACAGGAAGTGAAGCAATCGACAGTGTCGCCACAAGTGTTCATGAAAGAAAGTTAAACATACATGAGTGTGTGATAGAAACATTAGCAAATAATAAATACATCTAATTCAAATATGACTATGTAGCAATTTAAACTAGCTTAATATATAATTTATAAACATATTAGATAGCTAGGGAAATCAACTGACATTTATTGGCTTAATTTAGAATCGCCTTTAGACTAGAAATACTTTTTTGATGGTTGGGTGAGAATGATGATAATTTTATCTGGTTCCTGATTAGAATCATAATTAGGATAGTCATAGATTGGTAATGTACCAGATGATCAACTTTAAAAATAGTTTTCAAATTTTTTCTTTTGGGTATTTTCCTTTCGCTTTGTGTGAATTTATTTATTTATAAGGGGCCATAGTTTATGTTAAAATAAATGTTCATACAAATCAGAATCATTTGGATTAGCTTGATTTTGTTGAATTGCTGAATATTAATAATCTTGTTTTAATTTAAAGTGTGATGCTCTTACCTCAACGCTATTTCTAATGTTAACAAAACCACATGATATGACTTTTTTTGAAAAGATTATTTAAAATATTCACATTAAGATAAACAGGTTACGTTATATCCATCTAACATCTGTCATTAGAGGGACAAGAAGGATTAGATAATTAGAGATCATATGAGAATGATAAATGATGATCATTTAACTATGAGGATAACCAAAAGAACTGTACAATCTGGACACTTTTGATGACGAGAATCAAAGTAAGAACTATAGTTTTTTGATAAGTTTTAAATAAGTTTAAAACTATTAGAATGATAATAGATTAATTTGATTGTTTCAGACCTTAGAACATGTGTTGGATATCTGGTGTGCTGATAACTGTGCTATGGACCTGCACTCGTCTTGCATCTTCAGAACCAGAGTTGATCCTGCTTCAACAAGGTGACTTACTAACTAGTCAACAAGGTGAATTACTAGCTAGTCGACAAGGTGACTACACTAGCTAGTCAACAAGGTGACTTAAAAGCTAATCAACAATTGACTTACAAGCTAGTCAACAAGGTGACTTACAAACTAGTCAACAAGGTGACTTACAAGCTAGTCAACAAGGTGACTTACAAGCTAGTCAACAAGGTGACTTACAAGCTAGGCAACAAGATGACTTACAAGCTAGCACTAACAGTGGTCACATTTTGTTACCAACGTAACTCTCTTAACGACCCATGTATTTTATTTTCCCTGTTTAATTTCCAACCTCCGCCAAGATAGACACAATACAGTATTATTTGGCTCATACTCATCTCTTACTACAAAGGTTATTTAATACTGGTATCGTTACTGGTCAAGATAGTTTACCCATTATATTTAAAGGCTATGTAACGTGGGGCCCACGTGACCTGGGAGGGTCACAGGCCGTTCACACGTGAAAGTGTGAACCATGAGTTATTTTAGAGATATTGGGGTAGGCTGCTGACCAAACACGAATGAAAATGCCCACGGAATATTCAAGGTTTTGATTATTAAAATTACCACTTACATACACACTCTGATTAACTGTATATCTAAATTAATTATAACTAAACAAGTAATTAAGTAAAATAAAAAGAGCCTTAATCAAGTCTGTAACTTAATTAAACTAATAGAGCACACAAAGATGTAAGTAAATTGAAACAAATTAACAACTATAAAACACCTAATAACTACTCAAATATTTAAAAACAGTCACAAAAATGTTCAATAACACAGTAGTTCACAATAACAACAAATGTCACTTGTCCCACACACAAACGCCGGACTCGCTGACCCACCTACAGATGCGCCGACCTGCTCGCTGATCACTCTGGTTCACACACTTGACACGCCGGTCCACACAATGTACACGCCGGTCCACACACTCGCACTGGGGAGCTACACCTATAGACAGAACATAATATGTAGTGAAATTAGTGTAAATATAAGATTGTGTTACTTTTTAATTTGTGTTTAGCCTTTTTATTTGTTCCTTTCCTTCCATGCCATCCATGTAAAAATTAATCTAAATATAAAGTTCATATTGAGAGCGAATACTTTGACGTATGGTCCTTGGCATTTAAAAAATTAATGGGGAGCCTACAGCTTTTAGGACACATTTGGCCTATTGAGATGTTTGGTGAAGCCTTTTCAAATATTCGGTTAATTATGTATTTTCATCGTTTATAAATCATACAATCTCAAACTAAAATGGTTTTGTTAGTTGTTGAGATGTTTAGTTTGTAAAACTTCATTCTTAAGTAATTTTCTATTATATCTTATGTTATCGTCCTTATTACATACTGATATATATTTTAAGCATGCTTGTGCAATACATTTTTATTTCTACAGGTGAATTTAAAAGTGAGCCAAAATCCACGGAGAAACATCTAAAGAAATACTTATCGAAAAAACTCTTTTTCTGTCAAATAATTGATAACTGTATATTTTTATTTGTTTTTTAAATGTTCTTCTATGAATAGATAGTAGATATTATAAGAAAATTGAGACTTCTCCTAGTTGAATAAAAAGGAAAATAAGTAGACTTATAAACTATTTGCTCCTTTAAGGGTTACTAAAAATACATTAACTTATATTTGGGTATAGGTACGTTTCTATAGTTTTGAGAAAATGTACTGTGCGGCCTTCCATTGCCAAAAGGTTGCCCACCCTTGGACTACACATGAAAAAACACTATTTCAAATATTTAATAATCACGACTTTGGTGTCTGACCTTGCAC
The DNA here is from genome assembly GCA_902151445.1 of Timema monikensis. NCBI lineage: Eukaryota > Metazoa > Arthropoda > Insecta > Phasmatodea > Timematidae > Timema > Timema monikensis. The sequence continues at coordinate 38,904 of CABFVZ010003830.1, read as the reverse complement.
GTAACAAGGACCACGCATGCTTGTTAAATAAACGAAAGTAAGCTTTCATCCGATATCTGTACCTTTCAGTGGAAACTGAAGCGATGTTGAAAACGTCTGTATCTCAATAACTACGTTGCCTCGATGCTCTAGTGCTGGCGGAATAACATTAATTTGCAAAGCAGTCTTATTTATCAATAGGAATAGCCTACATTTTGTCAAGATTTTGTTCGCAGCTCTGGATACGTTTACCCCAGAAGTATTTTATTCTTATCTCTTTCGGTGATGTTGGCCTGGTACAACAAATTTCCACTCTCCTAAGAGGCTATTAATTTCTCTATTATTGATATTATAAATTATTATTAGTTCCTTAATAAATGCAATTATAAAGTGGTTAGTTAAAAAAAACTGCTTCTGTGACCGCTTTGCCTAATAATCCACTCTCGCAGTAGAGGTTCGAGTATCAGTCGGGTGTACTGAGGGTTCCCTCCCTTCCCCAAATAATCGTCCACTCTCCCTCCACAAAAATGCTGTTACACTCCCTCTAAATAAAATTTTCATCATTCCTAAAACCATCATAGTAATTATTACATAAGCAGATAATATTACAAGGTAGTAAGACGCGTTGCTAAAAAGATAATCAAATAAACATACAGTATTTATAAACAGTTTGCTCCTTTATAAACTATTACATTTCTAATCAACGCCCTAGAAACTTCTTATTAATAATGAGCTTCCTTGCAAACAGTTTAACTTCTGATAAACTTTCGTGTTAATCTTTACTACCCAATTAACACTCTACCAAATAATGGTTTGTTTCGCACTGAATGTCCTTGAAATGTGCTTACGCCATACTATACGTCCTGTTAGCCTGATTACTTAAAATTGGACGTCATTTAAAAAATTCCAAAATGAACGTCCTTGAAAACAGTGTGCTCTAAATCGAAACTGATTAAAAACAGTGTACTCTAGATTGAATCTTCTTGCAAACAGTGTGGTAGTGTGCTCTAAATAAAACTTCCTTGTAAGCAATGTGCTCTAAATTTAACGTCCTTCAAAATAATATGCTCCATATTTAAAGCCCTTTCAAACCATTCGCTCTAAACTTAACGTCCTTTAAAATAGTCTTATCCAAATTTAATGTATTTGCAAACAGTGTGCTATAAATATAACGTTCTTGAAAATAGTGTTCCGAATTGAGCCTCCCTGAAAATAGTGTGTTCTAAATTTAACCTCTTTGAAAAAGTATGCTCCAAATTTAACGTCCTTTAAAATAGTGTGGTCCAAATTCAACAACCTTTAAAATAGTTTGATTCAAATTTAACGCCCTTGAAAAATATTTCATTCCATTAGGAAGCGAACCACTATAAAGACGTTCATCTTTATAGTGGTTCGCTTCCTGATTTATGCAATAAACGATTTTATGTCAGAATAAATTACCTGTAAACAGTTTTTTTCTTGACTAACGTCCTTATAGATTGTTAAGGCCCTGAGAATCAGTCTTGTAAACGGTTTTTTCCTCTGTTTATCTAACCAGACAGTGTTCCTACTCAATCCCATTCGTCGCTGGATGCGATTCACGGCCCAGCCTCCTACAGCAGCCTCAGTCGAGGACCCGGATCCTTCTTCTCAGAGTTTTCGGGGGACCTGACCCACTTCTTCACTGCCGCCGGACCGTCTAAACAAGCGTTCCAACCTGCGGGAGCCGACTTCTCTCAGACACAGTCTGCAGACACGCACGGGTTGTCAGGACTTAGGTTGGTAACACTTAAAAAACGTCCGCTAAATGTTTTAGTTTGGTTCCAGGAAAATTTAAGATGGAGAAGAAAAATACTCTCTCTATAATAGAACTGAATGTACTGTACACCTATGGCTGAAATTTTCGAGCTGTCGTCTGGACACAATTGTGTAAGAGAGAAGAAAAATTTCGGGTATCTCTCCCTCTTACACACATACAAGGCCATGTGGCCTTTTGGCATCGTTCGCTACTCTTATTGATTATAATATGAGATACATTAATGTATGACTAATTTAATTAAATAAATGTGTTAATAAATAGTTTGAAAAGCATAACAAAGCTCATCAAAGCTCTTCAATTAACTCACGGAAAACCTTGATCTTAGGTGGGGCGCAAGAGTATGGACCGGACCTAATAGGTACCCTATCTTCAACAATAATTTCATAGGGGAGTACATCACATTTACCTAATCGGGTAGTAATAACATCAGAAAATCTTGAAATTATCCCTTTAACCGCATCCTCACTGCTGTTTACAAGATGGACGCCACACACAGTAGCAGAATGATAGAACTCAATTTTAGTATTAGGGGAGAGTTGAAATGTTAACACTCTGCAACCTGAATTAATAACGGCGCCCGTTTCCCACAAAAAATCATTCCCTAAGGTAGTGTCATAAGGGAGGGACGGAATACAATATAAATTTCTTTTCCATGAAATCCCATGATCTTAATGGCTAAACATACCTTTTCCTGTGCTAACAATAAATTACCATTCCCCACAGTAAATGGTTTAGAGTCTACCTTTTCGATGACGACGTTACAAGGCTTACTTAAATTATTCAAGATTTCGGTATTGACAAAAGATCCACTGGAACCAGGTTCCAGTGGCGCAAAACCGGGGTTTGACCCGATAGTAGCCTTTACCAAAGGGGGGAGGGGATTACTTCATTTATTACACTTACGCGCGGCGGGCCCCTTATCACTACCACGCGTAACACGTTTCCCGACTGACAATCGCGTTGGAAGTGTCCTAACTGGTGACAACGAAAGCATCTATCGCGTGACACGCCCACACGTATTTCTGACCTAATAGCATTAAGTTGCCTCGGGGTGTAGGGGGGGTTTGCAGGAAGGAGTCATACATTGATGCAAATTATTCACTATAGGCGCGGGATGGGTATCCAAATATTCTTTCTCAGCTAGTAGGAAACCTTCAATGTTAGATGCCAACAAATATAGTTCAGACAAAGTGGTCGGCTTGTGTGAAAACACAAAATGCCTCCTAGTTAATGGGGATACGTTCTCAAGAATAACCTCCACGACTTCTCCCTCAGCCAGATTGAGGTTCAAAATCTCTGCGGCTTCAGAAATAGCTAGGATAAAAACCCTAAATGGTTCTTGGGGACGTTGAAAGCGCCGTACATGTTGCATACATAGTCTTTATTTCTCTCTTCTGGAGACTAAAGACTCTAAAATACGACTTCTCGCTACGCCCCAACTGAGACCCAATTGTACATATTCAGAGACTAAATGAGCTAAAAAAACCCCGTGGCGTTCCCCATACAAATAATGAGAAACTCTACGTCTACAAGTCTAAGTTTTGAAACTCTATTTGCTTCTAACAAAAATGTAAACAATACACTACAAGATTGCCCGCCACAGACTGGCAATAATTTAAGACTATCACTGGCAATTTTACTCAGTGTTTTTGAGGGGGTAGTAATCGGATGACTTCTAATTGGATCAATGGGGGGGTCTAATGTGCTCACTGACCTCCTCTAACTTTACAATATTTGACTTACACGGATCACTATTTCCCGGAGAAGGATGGCTAACAGTGTGGCTAATATCAAAAATATCAGAGGCGTCCGACTTACAGATATTTTCTGATAGCAGCGACCAAAGAACTCCTACCCTAGCATCAGGGGGGAACGAGATGTCTCTCGCCTTGAGCTCCTGGCGAAGATCCACTGAAGTGAGTCTGTAGACGTCCGATTTGCTGCTGGCCAAGCTTCCAGGTGCGGTGGCCATGGCGGATGATTGAAACATGAAACAAAAGTTAATCAGCAATATTAGGTTGAACTCACCCATGCGCTCACTCAATAGCAGAGTGGCGCAGAATTTGAACCCTATTTATACCCTAACGTCTAACTTAGAGGTCTCAAATACAAAAATAATAATAATAAGTCAGCAAAATGAAAGAGTGTGCTGGGTGAGTGAAAAATATCAGAAAAATCTGGGCTAAACATAAACAATACCCAGCACACGCAATTAGGAACTATTGCGGACTTGTCCCCACGGTCACCCTCAACAATATATAACAATAAACAAGAACGTAACTATACCTCTGATTCGATTATCACACAACACTTTAGGTAGCATATTATATCTAAGGATGAACGTAAAAAGGGATAAGTACAAATATTATCGTCAAGAGTTGTTTATTAAATATTCAAAAAATATAGACAATAATTAATTTAAATAAATAATCCCAAGAAAAATTAGGGTATACAATATTTTGCAATCTTAGTATCATGGCATCATATGAAGGGTGCCAAACGTATAAGTGATTACCATCACTAATCACGCTAACAAAAATAGTAGTTAGGCAAAAACAACCTCAAATGACTCCTCAATTTAACCTCAACCTAATTGCCAATGTTCACTGATGGCGCCTGGTACTTTAAGTTCATGTGTGAACATTTGAAGTTAAACATTAATAGAACTACTCTATAGACGGTATCTAAAAACTCATTAAAGTTCAATATGATAAAGATAAACCATAAGTCTCACAAGGAGTAATAATATAAAAAACATTTCTAGATATATGCTTCCTAGTTAGAGTGCAAAGCTTAAGTACGTTATACTCGGAGTAAACATTTAGTACTTAAAAATATTGTCATCACCAGATATTCTACTTTTGTTCAACTACAAAGCTTAAGTCCATTAATACTTGACATAAATACTAAGCGCAAAGTTCAAAGTTTAAGTCCATTAATATTTGAAATAAATATAAGTGCAAAAGTATTATTATTATAAACGATATCATTAGATATTCGATTTTTGTTAAAGTTCAAAGCTTAAGTCCATTAATATTTGACATAAATACTAAGTGCAAAGTTCAAATTTTAAGTCTATTAATATTTGAAATAATTACTAAGTGCCGAAAGAGAATTTTGAAAAATAAAAGATTACGCCAAAAAGGAATTTTTCTTACATTATTAATTTCCGAAGCCTTTGCTTGCTCAAGCGATTACCAAAACCAGTCCCAGAGTGGCACTTCACTCACATGATCACTCTTTTATACGGTAAAACACAGTCCCAGAACACGGAACGTGGGGATGACCGGGGGGTTGGGGGTACCAAAGAACATAAACAAGGAGGTGGATGTTCTATGAGCGTCTATACTGCAGTGGAAGCGGAACTTTGGTACTGGCGAAGAGTTTCTTCTTTCCAACTGAAGATCTTTGGTTCGGGGGAGTCGTTGCTGAGCGTTTGAATAGGTGCGGCCCTCAGTATATCGTGGTTAGTCATCTTGTTCAGAGGTGTGTGTTTCGATGGGCCTTTAGTGTGTGTAGTCGAGCCAGCAGCAGATGGTGTCGGTACAATTGGGTAAGTCCGTTGTATTTGGTTTGGTTGTGGTTAGCTTGTGGCTAATGCTACAAAGTGACATAATAGGAGAGAAATAGAAGACAACCTTGGAAGGGAACGTGCAGATAGCGAATTACGACTCCAGCTAAACTGTTAAGGAAGGTTCACATTTCGACCAGACTGAAGAAGAGGAAGGGTCTATTCGACGAAGACAACTTTGAGGAAGAACCAAGCTAGGAAATTCTTAACAACGTTTACAAGCCCTTATAAAATCCTGGAAGTCCTGAGTAAAGTTACAGTAATAATCGAACTTCCTTATCGCTAAATGGTAGTTAACGTAGAACGGCTTAACGTTTTTGTGTCTGGGAATCCAAGCCCAGTTCTGTTAACAGATCTAGAAGTAAGACCATGAGGAGAACAAGGAAGACACCCATCAGCCAGGAGGTTTATGGGAAACAGAAGATGTCTAGCCTTCGTGCCCCACCGCCGACATCACAAACCAAATGAGTGAAAGCTCACCCCGAGTCGCTTTCAAATCGGTATTCACTGAGACCTCTCTGAGAGAAAGGGAAGATGCAAACGCATTGAAATATCCGTGTGTATTTTCTCGCAGCAAACAAGTGCTGAAAAATGTGTTAAAAAATATATTTTCTGTAATTTGTCCTATATTGTTGTTATATCATTTGTTGCTGTTTTGTATTGTGTACGTTAACTATTTTTCTAAGAGGTTTGATAATTATAGTACTTTTGGGGTTAGGAATGTTGATTCAAACCCAAACAGAACCAGTTGTTCAAACCACAGATTCAGGGAATTTGAATACGTAAGGAAGGTAATTTGCAATTAATTGTTTATGTACCATTGTTAATCAGGAAAGAAGTTTTTGAGCAATATGAAATCCATACTATTCCAGTAGTTTGGATTAAGACGTGAACTTATATATAAGACAAAACATGTGAGCACTCTAGGTTGAAAAAAAATCTACAGTTTGATCAGAAAAAAAATTATTTAAGCACAATGATCGAAGTCATATTTATAAGATTTTAACAGAAGAAGCTTTTTCTCTGATTACTTGATGTGGCAAACTTTTTGATTATTTATTCATTTGTGATTTTCTTGAGAATGTCATTCTTAGATGATAGTATCAAGAAGCTTGACGCCAAATTGTCCCCTAAGCTGCTTCTTAACTTGTTCTTTACAATCTTTAAACGTCTCATCGTCCTTTCCGCTGATAAACTTGTGACAGGTGATGGTACAGCATGGTATGTTGTTGAAATGATGTAATAACTTTCTCTCTCTGAGTTAATAGTATAAGTGTTGTCATAGCACGAAACACTAAAATGTCTCTTAAACAATTTCAGATGTATTTTAAGTATGAAAAAATATTTATGACCAGGGCCCGAAAGTTGATGACATTGCAACTTTTCTTTTGTGAAGTCCACCGCAATGCTAACTTATATATATAAACACATTTTATGACTTTCTGATAACGATACATTTCTTTTATTGTACATTTCTTTAAAATTTCTAAGGGTTTTTACAGTTTAGAGTATTTTTTGGCGTTTTTACAGAATTTTGAGGCCTTTTTTTTTATATGTTTTTACTCTTATCGTCCATTTTATATAATCTTTAGAATTATTTCATAAAAATAGTAACTCACAATTGGTAATGCACATATTTACAAATTCATTATTTGTATTTACTTAAAGCATTAATTTTCTCTTGTAATTATTAATAAGGCTGGACGTGAAACAATGAGTGTAGCCTAATGTTTTCTGACAGAGCAGTACTAAATACAAAAGAAATTAGGAAAAAAAAGTACATATGTTTTTAGAATTCTTATATTGTTTATATTTAAATGGAAAACCCCATTGCTGGACAACTGGCTAGCTTGGTATTTAAGGAATGTAAGGCTTTGTTTACCTCAGTGGCACAGTCACAATTGTTTAGAATGTGGCTGTTAGTTGAGGAGATTAGTGTCAGTTTAAATTGTATCTCTCAAGCTAGTTGACTTACTACTGGTGAGTTTTAACATGGACCTCGGCCGCGCAGGCAGGGGTGGAAAGAGAGGGAGGGGTGGAAAGAGTGGCGTGGCAGGGTGGAAAGAGAGGGGCTGGGAGGGCGAGAGAGAGGGGAGGGAGGGGTGGAAAGAGTGGTGAGGGAGGGATACTCCCCTAGCAGTGACAACGTTCACTTATCCTTGAAATGGTCCGCGCATGTGCACATATTGTTTTGGCCACTGCGTAGCCCCCAAGAGTTTAATTTTAAATCTGCTATACTTTCATATATTTGTATATTTCTAATTGAGCAGGATGCCGAAAATCAAACCATCTACGACAGTTAGTTAACGAGTTTGGTTAAACCGTTTTTCCCACTTATGGGAAGGTATTATTTTGTAAATTGTGCAAGTCAACAGTTTCAGCATAAAAAAGGTTCTCTCTTACTCAGCATATTGGTCTTGAGAAATACAAGAGTGCTTTAAAATGGGCAGCAACAAAACATAGTTAACTAAAAGATTGCTGTTCCAAAGTGCTTCAACCTCTTAAACAAAATCATCTCAATATAATAAAGAGTTGTGCGAAGTATTGTTGTCAGCTAATATTCCAACCGGAAAAGTAAATCATCCTAAATTTCGTGAGTTTTTAGAAAAACAAACGAATAATTCTATACCAGATGAATTTACTCTGCGTAAAAGCTACGTGAGCTTGTGTTATGAGAAAACTCTATATAAAATACAAATCAGTGAGTGTGGGAAAGAAATCTGGGTATCAATTGATGAGACTATAAATGTAGAAGGCAGCTATGGTGGTAACATAGTTATTGGAACTCTTGAACTGATTACTATTGGTCAAACATTTCTCTCTAATGCAGAAATCTCTGATAGAGCCAACCAGTCCACAATCAGCAAGTTGTTTGATAAATCCATGTTTCTGCTTTGGCCTGACGGTATTAAGCACGATGATGTTCTTCTTTTTGTAAGTGATGCTGCGCCGTATATGATCAAAGCAGCAACTGTAATTAAAGCATTATATTCTAAAATTATTCACGTAACATGTGTCGCTCATGCAGTTCATCGAGTTGCTGAAGAGGTGAGAAAGAACTTTGGAAATGTTGACCAACTAGTGTCAAACGTTAAAAAAGTATTCTTGAAAGCGCCATCTAGAGAACTTGATTTCAAGACGGTGGCACCTGATGTACCCTTACCACCTCAGACAATAATTACACGATGGTGGACATGGCTTCATGCGTGTTTCTATTATTGTGACCATATTTGTGTTTTAAAAACAGCTGTGAACAGATTTGACAGTGAAGAGGCTGTGTGTATCAAGATTGCACAATATATGCTCTCAGATCGCGAAATTGAGGGAAACCTGGCGTATATCAAGGCTAATTTTAATATTTTGACCGTAACCATAACAAACTTAGAAAAGAAAGACGTGTCATTGTCTGACGCTAATGCTCTTATCACAACACTACAAGATAACCTCAAGAGAGCTTCAGGCAAAATTGGATAAGCAGTGTTTGCAAAACTTCAGAATGTATTGAAAAATAATTCGGGATTCAAAAGAGTGTAAAATTGCTGACATAATCACCGCTAAACGTGACTTTTTAGAAGACATTCAAGTGTGCTCCAATAACATCCGTGGATGTAGAGAGCAGCTTATCCAGGTACAAAAACCTCTTGGCCGATAATCGCCAATCATTCACACCTGATAATCTGAAGATGATCTTAGTTGTGTATTTCAATGCAGAATAAAGTAAATCTCAGATGTTCTTTCATCTCTATATCATTCTCACATGCACACAAATGTTCTGCCCATTTTATTATTTTTAGTGGGCAGATTGGTTATACAACATTTATTAATTTATTTCTCCTTTTGCAGGATTTCCCCATTACCATAATCGAACAAGAATAATAATAATTGGATTTTAAATGTATTATTAATTTTTAAGAGCGTCTTCTTTATTTTTTAGGATACAAAATAGTGTTTTTAAGTGCATCTTTTTTAATTTTTAAGGTCATTTTTCTTATTTTTGAGAGCATTAATACACCATTTTAAGTGCTTTTTGTTTTTGTTTTTAAGGGCATAAACTTCCGGGCCCTGTTTATGACAATATAAAATTTCTTATTAAATAATTATTTGCCCGAAAAATTTCCTCCTCCTCCCCTAAATTCTGATGGCGCAACTTGTGCCATGATCCCCCCCTGTGGGCACCCCTGGTTTCTTCTGGTCTTAAATTCAAACACCAAAAAAGATTTGTTTTCAAAGAGCTACAACGCTAAAATGAAATTTTTCCTGTGGCGTTTTAATTTTTCGGTTCACTACATTCCTCTAAATATAACCTTCCTCATCCCTAACCCGTTAACGTTATTAGTACCGAAGCGTATGAACCGAGTATATAGTATAACGTCACGGTAATAACAAAAAACTTGTTATAGGTTTTAATAATACTCGTATGTAGGCTTAAGTAATTGTAGTTGTTTGACTGTGCTATTAGGTTAAAGTAACTTCCACGTATTAGTTATTGGTTAGTAATAAGCAGTATTGTAAGATTCTATGTTTGATGTCCAGTTTTTCCCCCGAGTTCGGGCACTCGTCGCTGTCTGGGTTCCAACAGGGTTGCGGACCGCAGGTTTCCGTCTGTCAGAAGAGCAAGTACCGATCTCTTGATGGAACTTGTAACAACCCCTACAAACCAACATGGGGGGCCGCCAACACGCCCTACGCCAGAGTAAAACCCGCCAAGTACGCTGATGGTGAGCTACCTACCACTAGGACTGATTTAACAACACACGAAACAATTCAACGAGTGAACTGACACTCTTTGTGAGCAGGGACCATTTCTGGAACAATAATTGCTGGATTTAAAGGAAGGCCCAGGGCAGCAAAATCAGAGGGGTGGCAAATTTTGTAAAAAAAAAAACTCAACCTATTGATATTGAAAAAAGTTAACATCTCTTTGTTACTTTAGGGTCATTTCATTTGAATTCACCCAGAGGAGACAATTTTTGAAAATTTTAATATTTTTCACACATGTTCCCACATGTTCCAGTAGTTAAAAAAAAATTAATTTTACTCCTAAAATTTTTTCCGGTACGGCCACTTTTCTAATTTGGCCGACGTTAAATTTGACGTATTTTGATGTTCATAAAAACTTAAATATCTTGGTAGCTAAACTATTTAGAAACGTGGCACAAGAACTATTCTTGTGCTCTTGAAGTGGACTACATTTAATGCTATTGTGAGTTTTTTCTAAATATAACATAAATGGCTGAAACTTAGCCTGAAAATCAGCATAAGTTTTGTTTAAAAATTACGTTTTAAAGCCATTGAGAGGGTATGAAGGAGATTACTCTAGATCTTCAAAATTTCACCACATTTATTCTACTTACAAAGTCTTGGATTTTGAAATTACAGGATTTAGAAATTTCCTCCTCTTATTTTATTAAGTCCTAAACATGGCCACTCATTCATTTCTACATACTCGGGCATCAATATTTCAGGTGGGAGAACTGAAAAAATATGAAGCTAGGAGGGGGTAAAGTATTTTATAATAGCTACTTGTGATAACAATTTGGAGTTTTGGATTTGTCAGGTTTTTTTGCTGTACAGTGATTACCAAGACAAAAAATTTCATAAATGTAAATTGTGGCTCACCCTAAAAATTGACATCCTTTGCCAAGAGTAGGCACTGTAAAGCTGTGATATTTCATTACAATTTGATCAATGACCTGGTGGCTCCTTCTTTTAGGCTTAGTAAGCTCCAAAGATGTGAGTTTTCCAATCACCCTTGATATTGAATCCCATAATGCCTCAATTGACTTCTGGAAAGATATTCTTGGACCTGGAGGCTTGAAGAAATTCACATACAGGTCTTCGTTTTCAAAACTGATATTTTCAATTACAGCAAGTGACCACTGTCCATTATAAATAAGAGTTATGTAATCACCACATTTAAAGTCAGAATAGTCGATACCAGATTGTGTCGTTGCTATTTAGAGATCTTCATATTCATGAGATGCAGAGGTTCGGTAACATCTTATTGTGGATTTGCTGAGAGGTAAAAATCTGTGCTTTTCTCTGGTTTTAGATACTGATTTGCATTTACAAATCTAGATTTAAACACTTCCTCATTTGTTTTTACTTCTTCTGTTGAAACAAAAATGTTATATATACCTTTGATGTTTTCCACAGAAATATTATACAAATCCTTTGGAGTGACAAGCTGATTTGTATAGGTTCTTTACAAGCTTGATTTTGTGGCTTCTCTCTTTATAGTATCTCCTACTCCATCACAGGCATTATTAACAAGAGAAGAAGAAAAAACATTCCACTCAGCATCTAAGTCAAAATCAAACTTGTGATGGAACATGTTGATGAAGTTCTTTCTGTTCTTATATTAACTAGCAGCTCCATCGCTGAAATAAAAAAAATCTTTACCAATGGAAGAACTTCTTTGAGGTGACTGAAACGTATGAAGTTCCAGGGTGTTGTTCAAGGTGGTCACTTATGATAAAAACACTAAGCCTCTTAAAAAAAATCGTCTGATGAAGTAATAAACAAAAGGATGAAAAGTAGCCCATGTGCTTACCCAATGTAAACTTTGAATTTCATCCCGTATAACAAAGCGATGATTTTCAGCTACATCTACTAGAACTCCACCTAAATTTTCTGTCAGGTTTTATTTAGCGATTTTTGAAAACCATGAATATGTTTTGGAAACAATTGATTGGAGCCACTGCAGCACGCGAACAAAGAGTGTGGCTCAGGAACATGTTAAAACCTGCAGAATAAAGTTGTCTAGGAGAGGTGATTCCTTTTAGCTTTGACCAACTCTCAACGGTAAACCAATAGCCAGTCCAAAACTAGCTTAGCCTAATCTAACTTAGCCTTACCTAATCTGGCCTAACCTTACCTAACATATTCGAATTAAAATTCTTGGCTGTAAAACAAAAATAGCTAGCTAGAATAGTAAATTTAGTTAATTAAAATAATACTTTTGATTACGTTTACCAAGACATTTCGGAAAATGCTAAGATTTACTAGTAATCGAATATTTAAAGTAACATACATATTATAATTGTACACATGTATGTTTGAGTGTGTAGGCGTTCAGGACCCCCCTGTGTCCCACTCGGGGAAACCTCTACCTGGGGCTCGTCTAGTTAGTGCAGTGCTCTTTCCTGATTCTGACATACCAGACCCCAAATGGACGCTCATCGCCATGCAATGGGGGCAGATCATCACACACGACTTGTCCCAAGCGGCGGGGACCACTCAGGCGAGTAAGTATCAGTATAAGCCACAATAATTCATAATGACACTCTTCATTTTAATAACTCAACCCTATTATGGGCCATTTGTAGTACATTTGTTTTAATTTTGCTCAATCTAACTTTCTTCTGCTTAATTTTAAAACGACACGCAGAGAAAATCAAATGATACCATTCATTCAAATACATTTTAACATTTTCCTTAAGGCTTCGTTGAAACTTGGCGCTTGGCCATTCCACATCTCTAACAGCATGTTACCATTTTAAAGCAACTCATAGTTAAAATAGGTGATAGATTATATACAATTTCAGTAAAGAGTTGATATAAAGGTTTTTAGTTGGTAAATACTTAAAATTACATTATAGAAATCAAATAAATTAAAAATTATAAAAGCAAGTTTTGTATTGTTAAAAAAAAATCTCCCCATTTTATCTTTTAAACGATCTAATGTATTTAAATAGAGGAGCTCTGGGATTTTGACCCTTGTATTTTGTATTCCTGAAGAGAGAATTTACGCAACCAGCATTAAAAGTATTCTAAAATTGCTTTAATTAAAGTCTGGTATAATATCCAATGAGACGTGAATCCATAGTTCAGGCTGTGTTACAAGATATAGTCACTGACAGTGGCGTAGCTAGGTCTGAAGCGCCCTGGAGTGGTTTAACTTGGGCGCCCTCCCCCCATTGTTTCCATCCAAAAATTAACTGAACCACAACACCATATAAATTTAAGTAAACCTAACAAATTAAACTGACTTTAAAAGTAGCTTATGTTGGTGGTTTCTTATTATTCTTGTTCCATAAAGAAAAGAAATTAAAAATTTATTTTCTTTTTGTGCATGGATTTATATTTATTGAAATGTATGTTATATTGAAATGCAAATCTGCTTAGTTTTTTACTTTTACACAATATAACAACTAAAGTTTTGGAGTTTGGAACTAATAAAACAGAGTATTTTAATATAGATAACATTTGTCATTTATTGTTGAATGTTGATCACATAGAAAAAATATATAACTAAACTAACGTAACACTTATTCACAAACAACATAGTATTTTTAAAGAAAAGTTTATCATTTACGTTTTTTGGTCCTTACTTTTTTGTCAATAGGACATGAATTTGGGAAATACATCACAAATTAAAAGTGAAATTATTTAACAAATGGGTTACCAACACAAAAGCCTTCTAAAAATAAAAATAAAATTTTGAAAAGACAAAATTTTGTAGTGAAAATCTTCACAAATTGTTAGAGGAACTCAAAATTGCATATTAAATTTTCTTTCGTGATTTGGCACTTGCAAATTGTGAGATGGTGTCTTCTAAGTCTATATTTCTTGCTCTGGCTCGCTCGATGGAGATCGTTGCTAGAGAACTCGGACGCTCCTGCGACATGGTGCTACGAAGATAGCTTTTGATAATTTTCCGTTTTGAAAAGGATCTCTCAGCACTTGCGGATGTAACGGGCATTGTCAAAAAGATGAGGCACGCACTCACAACATCCGGAAAGCTGGCTCGAACTTGAGCACGCACAATCACAGTATCGGCAAGGTCTCTAATACTTTTAAGTTTTTCAATGTGGCTTGAAAAACAAGTAAGTCTTACAAGCTGTTGGCCTAAGTTAGGAGAGATGTCATCTGGGTATTTAAGTACTAGAGGCTTTCACGAGTCTAGAATTTCTTTGTCACCTGAGTCAGTTAAAAAAGAAGGTTTCAAACATTTGAAACACGCACAAATCTCAGTTATTGACTCAAAACGCTCGGTTAGTTGCGTAGTTATGATATCCAGGCTACGATTGAATACCTCAACCTGGAAACGTTTTTCTGTGTCCATGATGGGATCATCTGCCTGTACTTCGTCGAACATCCTTTTTTTCTTTCTTGATCTTGAGTCAGTGA
>CABFVZ010003830.1:0-15529 GCA_902151445.1 Timema monikensis | reverse complement strand
AAAAAAAAAAAAAAAAAAATAACAAATAAATATAAATATTTTAAAAAAAAAAAAAAAAGAATTAAGAAATTTTTTTTTTTTTTTTTTTTTTTTCTGGTTCACTTGTGGCACAGAGCTCAAAGCTTTAATTTGGTATGTAAGGTACTTACATTATGAAAGGCAATGTGAAACTTAAGGTAGAACTTTTTTACCTACGAACAGAAACAGCGAATGTCCTTTCCAAAAATAATCCCCTAAACAAAGGCTACAAAATGGGAGGTGAAAGATTAACATCTGTAAAATATTTATGTTGAAGTCATTGTCTTGTTATAGGAATCGTCCTCTCTGTTGTGAAGCAAATTCTTGGAAAACCCAGTGTGATCAAAAAAATACAATACACTATACAGCCGCGTAGTAAGTAGCATATAGGCCCATTAAAAATCCAATACAATATTCAGACACGTGGTACGATCTGGGTTTGTTCAGATTAGAATGGAAATCCTTTTTGATAACGACAGGAAGAACGAAGCTGTAGTGTTCTAGTGTGCATACGGAACACTTTTAAACTTTTGTTGTATCAACCGTAACTCTCGTAATAGTCTCATATCAACCGGAACAGCGTTCCGGTGCGTTCTTACGCAACTCGAGCACTGGGACTATGTCATTGTAAGAATGTTCACCCTTGTTTTGCTGGAAACCACGCTATTTTCATGTTTCAAATACTAGTGGGGGATAGCGTATATTATGTCCAAACTGGACCTTATAATGATTGAGATTTGTCCCTATATAGTATGAATAAAACTGTAATTAAGCTATATATATATATATATATATATATAATCTAAGGATAGTGAAGAAAGAGTTCTCTTAATGGAGATCATAGACCTTCTTCAAAAATATTATCCTTTTGTCCTTTTAGAAAATGCACCAATTACCTAGTAATCGAATACAAAATGACATACTACATGCTTTAAGTAATGTTAGTTTAAGGAAAATGGAGATGAAATTAATGGAGCCCCAGTTTCGGTCATTACAGATAAGACCTTTGATGTGAATCACCATGAGCGGATGGCAGTTTTATTACTCAAGGAAAGTTATTGTCCGTGGAAAGTCTGTTGCTTTTCAGCGTTTGAAGAAAACTAATGCTGGCAGTAGATTAAATTCAATAACCAGTATTATGGTTGAAATTGAGGTATTATGGAAAGATTTCATATTTGTGTGCCTGCGCACAACATAAGGAAATCCCATTAATATTCGATTTCTTCGGAGTAATCCATTGATATAAATCTACAATGAAAGCCGCCCCAAACGACACGTCTATGAATACATCGTTAAAACTACTAGCTCTAAATTGATAACAATGAAATCACTATCAGAAACAAGTTGGGCTTGCCGATCGGAAGCAGTTTTTGTAGTTCTTGATCGGTTCAACTGCATTTCCAAGACAATTTAGGAGGCTACTGAAGACACTTCGGATCCCAAAGCAAAGGTAAAAGGAACAGGAGTTTTGTTACAAATAAAGTCATTCAACTTCATCGTTAGTTTGGAAATCATGCATCCAATTATACAACTGGTGGTTGAAACCAGCAAAACGCTGTGGTCACCCGACATTGACCTTTGCTGTTGAATTGACGAAGGGATAAGTTTGGCTATTACTTTAGTAGAGCTGAGAAATGATAGTATCAAATTTGATACACAAATTTGATACACACGACCAGCTGGGAATCAAGGTACTTCTGCCAAAAAAAGCTAAATGTAAAATAAAACATTGATTCTTTTTTGTTTTTAATTTATTTAAATTGTTAAAAATATTTTAGGGGGATTGACTCCATTTCCTTCGTTTTCCGGGCTGGCACCCCCATAACCACACCCTGCGCACGCCTATGTATAAGACGTCACTCTCGCAGTAGACTAGTTTGACATTGACGGGAAGATCGAGGTTCGAATCTCGAACGGGTGTACTGAGGTTTTTCCTAAATCGTTTTCCACTCTCTCTCCACGAAAATGCTCATACACATCCTATAATTATAACCATCCTTATCCCTAAAACCATTAGCGTATTTATTAGAATTTGGTGGTAAGACACGGTGCAAAAAAATAATTATAAGTGTCAAATGCTCCTACAACCTTAGGAAGTTTGTCAGAAATTTGACCACAGATATAAGAGGAAAGTTAACATTACAACTGAAATGCAATTATCCGTGGCTAGCGGGACAGATGCGAACTAAGATGGCCAAAAATTAAGGTAATAAGGATTATAGAGTCTCGTATAATAGGAACTACGTAACGTAAGTTCAATCAAATATATTTTGTGTAGGTTACCTTCTTTGGATATTAATATTGTGACAACAACTACTTACTAAAGACTTGTATAGTCTCATTTTAGTGTCTTTCGAGAGTAATTAACCCATAATTTAAAAAAATTGCAAACACACAATAAAACTAGTTTTGTAATTTAACATACTTTTAAATGTTATCATTTACTGTTACTTTGTGTTTAATTTATTAATGTGTTTGTAAATGTTAGAATTGTTTTGAATAGTTATATATTATAATAGTTGATGTGCCTAGTGTGTATTGATGACCAATCAAGCAGTTACTAACTGTGCTCCATCTCCTCAGAGGCCCACTCGACCAACTGCTGCTCTGAGGACAAGGCTGAGGCCATTCCCAAGGAGTACCGAGACCCGTCTTGTTTCCCCATAGAGGTTCTACATGATGACCCTCATTACGCCCAACACTCGCAGCAGTGCATGAACTTCGTCCGTACCACGACAGACTTGTCGCAAGGCTGCAGTCAGCCATTCAAACCAGCCGAACAGGTACGTCACAACGTGTCAAAACTGGTACAGCTTCATTTACTATATATTCAATGTAATAGTACAACTGACGTTATTTAAATACATACTGGCAAACGGTAAGATGCGGCTATTAAGAATATTTATATTAAAACTAAATATAAATACTCTAACAATCACTTTGTAAAGTAACATATTGCCTTAAATTGATGTGAGTGTAGACCTACTCTTTCATGTTAAAGATGGTGTATGGCCAGGGCTTGAGCAAACGGATTAAGTATAATATGTCCTTATATATTTATGTTATACTCTCAGAAAATATATAAGTATAATATATTCTTATATATATTTTATGAGAGTATAACATAAATAATATTTTTACATAAAAACTTCGCGATCATTCATGCTAAACTTAGAAGCTAAGTCATACTATTGTACCCAAATTTATACAGGATGATTCGTAATTGTATACAATAAAAGGGTACAGTGGAATCTACACTGAAACATAAACTAAAAGTCTAATAACAACATAATACCGGGACAGCTTTTTGTTTATCGCGATATGACAACATTGCGTGATAGCACTGGACATGCGTGACATGGAACGTCACACTCGGTTACTTACTGGGATTTAAAGTGGCCAGTAAGATGAGAGACCAATACACAAACGAGGAACTGACCAATATAATCCTGATTTACGGTGAAGAAAGACAGAATTCCCAGCTCGTACTCGTACTGACCCACAATTCCTCAGCAGAATACTGGCAATAGACGAAACAACATTTACCAGAAATTGCAGTGTTAATATCCGCAACTAGTATATTTGGACCACGAAGATCCAAATGATTTCTTCCGAAAGGTCCATTTTCAATATCAATTCTCCATAAAATGTTGGGTGTGAGTTGTGGGTGATATTCTACTTGGACCGTATGAAATGCCTGAACGAATACGACATGAAAGTTACTTACACTTTCTGCAGACCGTTTCACCCCAACTACTGGAGGACCTTTCGCTAGCAGCGCGGCTAAACACGAGGCTGGTTCAGGATGGCAACCCTGCACACTATGACGTAAAGTGAGACGCTAACTGGACGAAGACTATCCCAGGCGATGCATTATACACAGTGGGCCTGATGCATGGCTGGTGCGATCTCTCGATCTCACCCTTGCGACTTCTGTCTGTCCACGTGAAGGGAATTGTATGCATCCAACACCACACGTGAGAACATCTGTGGAATGCAATTGTAGTTACTGGAAATAATATCCGGGATATGCTGCACAGCCTTCAATGAACATGACAATCGTGGTTTAAGAGGGCTGGACTGTGATGTGAATACAATGGTGGACACTTAGAATATCTCCTATTAACGTGCAATATTTCACTCCCAAGGTCAATACTCTACGACATAACGGTAGTCTCTTTCCAACCTGTACCTGTAAGCCTCTTGATACAAAAGCGGTTCCACCATATTGTTATAAGACGTTTAGTTTATTTTTCTATGTATATTCCACTGAACCACTTTATTGTATATAATTGCAGATCATCCTGTATAAAGCTAACCAAGTAAAATGTGTTTTATCTTTCAGACCTTGTTTAGGAAGTGTTTTGTTCCTCAAACCTTGTTTAAGAAGTGTTTTGTCCCTCGGACCCAGTTAAAGACGTGTTTTGTTCCTCAGACCCTGTTAAAGACGTGTTTTGTCCCTCAGACCCTGTTAAAGACGTGTTTTGCGCCTCAGACCCTGTTAAAGACGTGTTTTGTCCTTCAGACCCTGTTAAAGACGTGTTTTGCCCCTCAGACCCTGTTAAAGACGTGTTTTGCCCCTCAGACCCAGTTAAAGACGTGTTTTGTCCCTCAGACCCTGTTAAAGACGTGTTTTGCCCCTCAGACCCAGTTAAAGACGTGTTTTGTCCCTCAGACCCTGTTAAAGACGTGTTTTGCGCCTCAGACCCAGTTAAAGACGTGTTTTGTCCCTCAGACCCTGTTAAAGACGTGTTTTGCGCCTCAGACCCTGTTAAAGACGTGTTTTGTCCCTCAGACCCTGTTAAAGACGTGTTAGGCCCCTCAGACCCAGTTAAAGACGTGTTTTGCCCCTCAGACCCAGTTAAAGACGTGTTTTGCCCCTCAGACCCAGTTAAAGACGTGTTTTGCCCCTCAGACTCAGTTAAAGACGTGTTTTGTCCCTCAGACCCTGTTAAAGACGTGTTTTGCGCCTCAGACCCTGTTAAAGACGTGTTTTGTCCTTCAGACCCTGTTAAAGACGTGTTAGGCCCCTCAGACCCAGTTAAAGACGTGTTTTGCCCCTCAGACCCTGTTAAAGACGTGTTTTGCCCCTCAGACCCAGTTAAAGACGTGTTTTGTCCCTCAGACCCTGTTAAAGACGTGTTTTGTCCCTCAGACCCTGTTAAAGACGTGTTTTGCCCCTCAGACCCTGTTAAAGACGTGTTTTGTCCTTCAGACCCTGTTAAAGACGTGTTAGGCCCCTCAGACCCTGTTAAAGACGTGTTTTGTCCTTCAGACCCTGTTAAAGACGTATTTTTTCCTCCAGATCGTCGCTGTCACGCACTTTATGGACTGCTCCATCATCTACGGTTCTAGCAAGCAACAGACGGACTCTCTCAGGGAATGGAAAGGAGGTCGTCTCAGGATGGAATATCGTCATGGCAAGGGTTTCCCACCATCTTCTACCAACAAGTCCTCCATCTGTGACCACATCTCCGAGCAGGAGGCTTGTTACGTCGCAGGTACCACCTCAGCCTAGAAATACAAGCCTGTGAGAACCTCTTGACATTTCTCAATAGCAATCTTCATTTTGCTAGCATTGTCTTACCTCCGCTTCTTACTACCCGTTCGGGCTACACGCATATGTGGAACGTTACCTATGTGTACGTTTTATTCGTTAAAGCAACACGAATTGCCTACTAATGTGAATATAAAAAGCCCATAAATATAGTTTTTCTTTGGATTTGGAGTTGATTTTGAGATCAAAAAAGACACAAAAACGTGAATTCAAAAATACAACGCATGATTACGTGGCTTTGAAATGCTATTTGAAAAATCATCAATTTTAATTTAAAAAAAAATATATCCTACGTGTTAAACGGACATCCAATGCAATATATTATATCCTTGCTTAATTTCAGCACTATCGGTACAGTGTTTTAAGTGCGATTGAACAAAAATAGACAAGCACACAAACAAAATTTCATTTTTATATTTAAGTAGGATAGTAGAAGGTAGGATTTGATTCGAAACATTTACGAATGTAAAATATAAGACAAGAGTAAATGAGTAAAGATTTTGATTATATTCTAAATTGAAGATGTATATTATCACATGGTATTTTGATGATATACCAATATTAACAACTTTCTGTAGAGAATGGTATGCACTTTTCACGATTATACGTAGAGACTATTCATTTGTCTTGTGTTGATATCACACCAAATATGGTTGTGCTTCCAGCTCATGCGACAGACATCCTGATTAGATTTGACAAGGCACTACTAACAACTATCCTAAAAAAATAATTATGCATACATTTTTTTTAATGTGATCCACGCAACCACCAAATAAACGGGGGAAGATTTGATTTGAAACACTAATAAATCTTCTTAATTTCTTTATACCCGTTCCTTCAAAGGGTGGTATTACATACATTTGGGACAGTCCAATACGTTCACAAAATATTCGGGCGCAAATGCGTGTTTTGTTATCAAACAATAATATCTGATTCCTTAGTAAAGACCCATCTTGTTTTCAGGTGACTCGCGTGTGAACCAAAACCCACAACTGACGATCTTACACGTGGTCCTGATCCGGGAACATAACCGAGTGGCCGGACATTTGAATAAGTTGAACCCTCACTGGGACGACAACAAGTTGTTCCACGAGGCCAGAAGGATTGTCATTGCTGAGCACCAACACATCTCCTACTATGAGTGGCTGCCTATCTTCCTCGGTAAACATTGCACATCACTTACCTGCCTGATTTAGTCCCCTCTGTATATCGAGCAACATCTTGTCTACCGTCGAGTTACACTCTTCCTGAACGGAGACTATCATTTATTCACTTATGTCAATTAACTCAGATATATATCTGGTCAGATATAGTGTTTACAATGAATACTTTCTATTGGTATGGGCTGCAAGTTGTTACTTTTATTGATCAGTTACAGTCTCGCTTATGACTATGACAAATAAGACATTTGCAGAGGTATAAGCGATACTAGTAGTAACATTCAGTACACAGCCAGTCCTTGTGATAAATGAAGGGAAGTTGACACATGTAGAGTCAGGAAGTGACTGTGTTTCGGCGGGCTTGGCAGACTGATTTGCAATAGTACCAGTGACGAAAACGAGGAGAAATTACCTCACTACTCATTTCCCGAGTACGCCTCTTCAGTGCTTCCTAGACTTTACAGCTGACGGTGGAGCTGTTGAGAATCCAAACAACCTCCAGGTTAAATACTATACATATATAATATATTAATCAATGTTGGCTCATTTATAGGTTGGGAAAGCACGCCATTCTACAAAATTAATTTCAAGCAAATGAATGTTACGACACAACCGTATATACACACATTTGATCATACTGTGTATAATATCTTGGAACAAATTAAAAAAACCTATTCTAAGTAAATTACCGCTAATCACAATAAATACTCTTAATATATAATTTTTTTTAAAAAAATCGTCTAAGCCATTTTTAAGAAATTCAAATTTTCAAAATTCAGCGTTTTTATAGACACGCCTTAAATTATTTTTTACTTGTAAAAATAAAGATGATTTATGATTTATCTAAAAAAAATCATTACCAGAAACCCATTTTGCCCCCAGCTTGCCAGGACATAATTGAAGCTTGCTAAAGTATGATTGTATCTCAGAACGTGTCCTCAGAAAATGTTAAACATCCTTCTGGTAGTTGTCAACGTAACGTCACGCCTATCAGAAAGTACCAGTCGGTCTGCTGTTTCAGTTTCAGTTACTGTTGAATGTTAAGTCTCTGAAACTTAATTCCCTGCTCCAACTGTACTTTCTTGCTATAAATCTTCTACGAGGTTGATTGTTTTACCATTATCTTCCTTTTTTATGAGTTCCTTCTGACTTCATTTCCAAGCTTGAACACATTTTCCTAATCTTCTTACATGTTTAGATTGTTTATTAAACCATTTGGAACGTGGCATGGCCTATTTTCACTAGGACACTAAACATAATTTCATATGGTGAACACTTGATCCCTTCATGGTACGTCCTATTTTTCATTGCTTGTCCAAACCTCAAACAACTTTGAAATGTGATTTGTTTCCATCCAATCTACTAACATAGTTTCAATGTCCTGGCTCGCACGTTCAATTAAACAATATGATACTTGAGACTGTGCCTTAGATATCCATGGGATAGTTTGATATCATTCCATACGTCAAATAATGGTTACAGAACTCTCTACCGTTATCAGAATGAAGTGTACTTGGTGTAACAAAAGTGGCGAAAATTTTCAAAACATGAAAGGCAACTTCATCAAACCTTTTCGAAAGGAGTGCTTGGAGAACAACAAATTTCGTCAAATGATCCTGATAAGCCAATATAAACCTCGACGTATGATCTAAGGTAGTTTGCATATTTAATTATGTATTTATATAATGAGTTGATTTGGCAACTTAATTCAGTTTGTTGTATAGGATTGGTTTCATAACACCACCCTTTTTCATTGTTTTTTGTTTCTTTGACACGGCTCACATAACCTCAAATACGCAACGATTTATTCAATGGTCACCTACTAATGCTTGCGATTAATTTCCTTAATAATCTGAGTTCTTCCTTCATGCTCAATAGTAGAGGGGTTCTTGTCGATCAGTTCATCAAAATACACGTAGTAAATCATTTCTTATTTTCCAGCATACTCTCAACATCGGTGTTAAAGAGAAACTCATAGTATCACATCGTTTTAAACCTCTTTTGGGAACGGATTATTTAAAGGCCACATTTTTGTGCATCTTTTACTTAATTCAACCGATTATTATAATTTCATTGGCAAATTAAAAAGTTTGTCCTTTTTATTATTCACTGATTCACTTTAAAGCTAATACAATCTTTTATGCCCCACATCACACATCGTGATGGATCTAAAACTGCTTCAAACACTAAAAAAATACTACGCACTCGCACGAGACCAAGCATGACTTTAGAAAGTTTAAAAGGGGGGGTTGGGAAGCACAACTATTTTGAATGGAGAAACTTTCCTCATGGGTGGCCGCCACAGCCATCAACCACCACTTCCATTAGTTTAAACAAATCAAATATTCTACCTAAAGGAGGGTACGTGCCCCCTGGGCCTCCCTTAAATTAACACTTGCACGAGCCTAGACTGAAATTGAGCCGTTGTAACACGCAAACAAAGAGTGTGGCGCAAGAACATGTCAGAACCTGCAGAAGAGAGTCGGGCGGGAGGGTTATTCCTAGTTATAGCTTCTTCCAGCAGTCATTCCAACACATTTATCAATATCGGATGGCAAAAGTATGATATACTTGTATCTTATAAAATATTTACATTTCAAGCTTTTACCAGACGATATTGGTAAATGTTAAGATATAGGTAAATTATAAGATTGAGCTGTTTTCAAACTTTTACAGAAAAAAATCTATATACAACATATAATAGATTTTTGAATAAATTACATTTTTGGTAGAATTTGAAATTTTCTGAGAATGGCTTTAACATTTTTAATTTCAAAATGTGTATCTGGGGAGTATTTAAGATGATAAAAAATTGTATTGCTTCATTTTTCTAAAAAAAAAAATAAAAAAAAATTAGGGAATTTTATCCATACGATATTTGTAAATTAAAAATTATGTACGATTGTATAGTTTTTTAAATTATCATATTTAGCACACGAGCTATTGACGAGGAGGATATTTTAGATGAACCTCGCCAACATTAGCTTGTAGAGAGAATGAGAAAACCACATTAATAAACTACACATGGAAAACCACCTTGATTGAACCGATCTAGGAGTCTTCCCGTATTCTCTGGGCTAAGAATAAGTAAATTGCAAATTAATATAGGCCACATAGGCCACAGGGTCCAAGATTAGGTTCATATAATTTAATAAACTTTAAAGCTATTTGGTGCTATAAATGGAGAAAGTATTTTATCATCCTAAAGTTTAAATAAATGTCAAGTGCCTCAATTGTTAAACCGGGTAAAACTTTACTAGGCTATAGTTCTCTTTTATAGTGGTAGATTCAACACTAGCACTATTGATGACTTTTGATATAATGTATTGGGGAGGAGAAGGTTAGATTATAGGAAGTGCACTGACATTTGGTTGGAGATAGGATAGGAAAACTATAGTGTTTGGTAAATGTAAAGCTACACCCCTGGAAAGTCTTCAAACCTTAACCTCCCGTCAACGGCCACTAATTACAATGCAATTCCAACCCATCATATCTCATTGATGTGCCAAATATATTATTGTATTTACATTTTAATATACAGTTGACATTCAGTAAACATTTACCATGGATTATTACAATCAATGGTTTTATACGTGTGATAAATATTATGTGGGTAAACAGACAATCACAAGACAATTTGTACTCTCTAGTGGTTGGGTTCTGTAACTATCACGTAATATATGTGTATGTGTGGTACCAGGCTGGGAGAGCACCAAGCACCATGGTCTCACATACGACACCCACGACTACACCCATGACTACAGTGAGCACGTAGACCCATCTGTTATCAACGGACATGCCACGGCTGCTTTCCGATACTTCCACACCAACATCGCCGGCTACCTACAGTAAGACCTCGTCATTGAGACTAGCTCATACGTACACACAAGTAATTTCTCCTCTCTTATGTCTGTGTAGGACTTTGTATCGCTCCATTATGGCTTAGCTTGTAAGATAGGGCCGTAGTGTAATCACTCGAAGGGAAGGTGCTCTATTTCAAGTTCAAATGTGAAGTTCCAATATGAAGTCTAAGTATGATGTGAAGTCACCAGGTTTGTGAGCTAGATGTTATATACGAGCTGAATCAAACGCAAGGGGAGCAAGAAAGGGGTAGCCTTTCAGAATTTTCCCTATAAGCGTAGAAGGAATATCAGCCACGTATATAGCTGTAAAGTGGGGTGACGCCCCATGTGCCCCCCGACGGGCTTGAACCCAATTCTCCCCGAGCAGTCAGCTGTTGAGAGTCGAGAAGGTTGGAGTCAAAAGGAGACCATCGCTTGTCCGTGTTGTTCTTCCAACACCAATCCCGTCCAATGGAGTGGTATGTAACACTTTATTTAATATTGTATTTAATCATCAATTCAAACAGGTGCGATTTGTATGAATAATAATAATAATAATAATAATAATATTTAGCACCGCGTCTTACTACCCGTTCGGGTTATACGCTTTAAGTACTAATTACGCTTAGTACTAATTACGCTAATGGATTAGGAATTGGGAAGGTTTAATTGGAGGAAGTGAACCCGCATTTGCGTGGAGGGAGAGTGGAAAACCGTTTAAGAAAAACCACCCTCAGTTCACTCGACCGAGATTCGAACCTCGATCTCCCCGTCCTCAGCAGTAGGGCTCAACACGACAAGCGCGTTAGCTAACTACGCCACCGAGGCGGATGGGCTAGGACTTATAGGTCTTTATAAAATCAGCTTGCAGAAGATGTTAAAAGGTTAAAAGAAAAACATAACTAAATACAAATTATTTGTTGTGAAAGTTTTTACTCTCAGAATTGACAACAAATCAACACATGTTCTTGTAGGTCATATGATTTGGCGAATGGATACATGAGAATATATCTGGTAGCTTTTACTAGCAAGCACTTACCTACACTCTTACCGTATATGGGGTATAGTCACAATATTTATTGTGGTACTTTTCAAAGTTTTTTCATGGTGACACAATACAAACCTCCAAAATTTTGTGAAATATCCTACCATAGAAATGAAATTATCCTATACATTTACGAACATTTTGTACCTTCCATATGATATATGAGGAATAAAAACAAACATATTAACAGTTTTTTATATGGAGTAAAGAAACATACTTACAATATTTAAATACTTTTATAGGGAAAGAAAAACAAACATAAACATTTTCACCCTGAGTTTTAGTGGCTCAAGTGTGCTAGGTGAGTCTTACAAATTTATTTTATGTTGGGACGAATGTGCAATAATTTCAAGTACATTCCTCATCCAGCATTTTTAAACTGCCACGTTTCACTGTTTAATATTGGTCATTAAAGAAAATCCAGCTTAACAAGAATGCGTGGTTGAAAACTTCAACAAAACCACAAGAACCCGTTTAGCCAAACAAGGAAAGTCTTCTTGAAGTTAAATCCAAAATTGATCCAATTCATCTTACTGATATTTTAACTTCAAACTCCTATCATTTTTCATATCTGTAAATTCCTTTTCTTCTGCAAGAGAAAGCTCACCAACATCAGTTGAAACAAATGGATTTCTTATCCAGTCATATGTCTTTGTATTAAGATCAGGCAACCACCGCACTTTAGTTTGGAGAAGAAGATTTAAGTGTTTCTCTCCAATTTCATGGCTTACATGACCAAATATGTGTGATTTAAGAGGTCTACTTTTAATAAAATTTTGGGTGACCTGGTGGTCTAGGGGTAAGGTGTCAGACTTCTGTGGTGGCGGCCGGGGTTCAATCCTCGGTCCCGGCACAGATTTATCTGATTACCAAACCCTTCCTTCACCTCTGACAAGACATCTTGTGAATGTGGGGAATGCCAGGCCTCCACCGTGGTTCGAATTCCACGTTAAACTGTAGGTCCTTCATTTCATCTCACAATCACCCTACCATTACACATTAGCGTAAGTGCGTATAACCCGAACGGGTAGTAAGACGCGGTGTTAATAATAATAATAATAATAATAATAATAATACTAATTTAATAAAATTTAACATATGTATGACTTTGTCTAAACCTGTCTTTAAATCTTCACCAATAGTTTTTGTAACCAGCACTTCCCTGTGTAGAAAGCAATGTGTGGAAGCTATTTTCCCATTTTGTTTTTTGGCCACTGTAATAAAGCCTTTTATAGCCCTTGTCATTGAAGGACAACCATCGGCACGTATTCCAAAACAATTCTTTCAAGATAAATTAATTTTCTTCGTGTAGTCATTTATAACTTTAAAAATGTCTTCTCCTCTTGTAGTAAGAGGAATTTCCAAGCAACACAAATACCGCTCAATAATTAATTTTCCTTCATAAATAAAACGTATGTAAGTTAAAAGTTTAGCAACTCTACTTGAATCAGTTGATTTGTTAACCTTATTTAAAAACATGACACTGTTTTGTCCAACCTTATCTCTCACAAAATTTTCGATGTTTTCAGATAAATCCTGAATTCTTCACCCAACTGTATTGTCAGCGAAATGAATCTTCTTAATTTCAGCGTTATATTCAAAGACAACCATAGATTCTAAGACATAGCATGCTGGAATAACTGTGTTCTCGCCAGCTGAGTATGGTAGCGACTTTTTTTTTTTGCAATTAACTTAGATACTAGGTAACTTGCTCCTCGAGTTTTGTCAAAAATATTAAACTTCTTAGAAAATAAAGCAGTGTGTTTTTATCTGTTATTTAACATCTCTTTGAAATAATTAACAGATTTTTCGGTTAAGGTGCTGTGTTTAGAAGAAAGATGACGCAGCAGTTTATTTAGCACCATACTCGCATTAGACAGGTTTTCTCCGCAAACTAAACACTACGGCACGGAACTGCTCCTATCTCCAGACCACGTGAGACCCATTTTCAAATAATCATCACTATATAAACGTATTTCACCTTTAGTGAATTCCGTGTTGTTAATGCTTGCTGAGAATGAACACACTTTCTTACGTGTTGAAACTCCAATATTTGTTTTGTTATTAGTAGTTTTTACAATGTTTGTTGAATCATCCTCGACATTAGAAATGGTTCGCTTTCTCACATCAATGTATCCCTGACTAACACGATAAAAAAAAGTCACGTTCAACACTATAACATTTTTAGTGATAAACCCTATTATACAATTAAACATAATAATAACAGTAATATGTACACAGAAACAACTACACTGCTACATTGTGCTGTGTGGCGATACAGATACCACTGAGATCTGAGATTAGGGCCGTATACAAGAACGCCACTATTAGTGGACCCAAATTTTTAGAACCATTGCTTTTCTTACTAAGATGAGCACCGGACATTTTTTTTAAGAAAAGAACGTAATGAAAGATGATAGCGCTATAGTTCAGTCCCAAGCACACTAGAGGTAGTGGTGGGTTTTTTTTAAGGGAAAAAATCTGCTCACTCTCACCTTTCACTGAGTGAGTGTTACTGCTTACGGCCTTAAGTTTATGAAATGATCGTCGAGAAGAGTCAATGCATGCACACCAAATGATTCACAGAACGCTGCAACGTAAAGACTGACTGGGCCGATATCGTAGAGTAATATGTATTATATATAGACAGCTGATCTGCACTTCTGACACCTAACTAGTGTTACGCAAGTTAATATTTTAAAATAAACCAAATAATTTATTTATCTATCACTTAGTTTGCGACACCTCATATACCCTTAGGTGACATTCAGTTTGGAAAGCACTGGTTTAGTGTGTCAGGATCACTATGGATCTAAAAAATATTGTTGAAGGGGCATACCCTAAAGGTTTCCCTATTTATTTAATACTTAAATTGTCTTGTTTAATTGAGTTTAAAGCTGCACTTCACAGTATCCATGGGTGCTAGTTTGGTCATGTTGAGAGAATGAGTGTGGATAGAGTGACGAATCAAATGTATGATGGTAGAGTGTGAGAACCAAAAAGGAGTAGAGCATGCAAGAGGTGGCTAAATGTTGTAGAATAAAGATGAATGTGTGAAAAAGAGAAACACTAAGATTTTAAAGAATAAAATATCATGTATAAGATGGTGTATGGATGTTGTTGAAACGAAGGGAGTTTACAAGGATATGAAAGTGTGGAGACAGTTAGTGAGGTTGTATTAAGAACGGAATTGTTGATTTTTGAGCAATATGCACGGTTTCATGTCTACTCTGTAAGGGAATGGTGCGATAAAGTATGCATGTGTGTATGTATGTCTTAAAAACTGGTTTTATTATTGTAAGGCCATTAATTAAAACAAGTTTTAAAATCGAAGATATATTTCAATTTTAATTTGAGAATATATTTATAAAGAAACTTGGTTAGGCCTAAGCTGCAATATATATATTCTGTGTATACGTCTTTTTTCCATGTTTATTTATAGTGGTGTGAAGATCCACATATTGGATAAATGTGAAGAAGTCTATTTGTAAGGCACAGAATAAACTTGAACCTACCAGGGCCAGTAAAATGTTATAACAGTGTGTTATCACCAGCCTAGTGAGCGAACATCGCAGCAGCTACTCTTCACTCAGGCTGAGTGACCATTTCAACCGTCCTGAGATCATCGAGGAGGGGGAAAACTTTGATCATCTTATCCGAGGAATGACAACTCAGAGCCAGGAGTGTACTGATCAGTACTTCACTAGCGAGGTAAGTGTTCATGTGATCACAGTCAGGAGAATACATAATGACCAGGATTTCACAAGCGTGGTTAGTGTTCATATGATCAAAGTTAGGTGTATACATAATCACCAGTACTTGTAATGATTAAAACGCTAGCCTGATAAGAAATGTCGATACGCCATCGTAAGGGTGATATTATTTTAATAATTAATTATATTATTTT
>CABFVZ010003829.1:39405-63616 GCA_902151445.1 Timema monikensis | reverse complement strand
AATACCTGTACTACTAGAGCCGTCATGTTCGTACAAGACAGTTCCTTATGGTCCAGTTAATACCGGTACTACTAGAGCCGTCATGTTCATATATAACAGTTCCTTATGGTCAAGTTAATACCGGTACTACTAGAGCCGTCATGTTCATATATAACAGTTCCTTATGGTCAAGTTAATACCGGTACTACTAGAACCATCATGTTAATAGAGAACTTCCACAATATAATTATGTTTTGAAGTTTTATGGTTTTCAAAAGAAAAAAAAAGTACGATAAAACCACCAAACTGATTGATACAACCATAAAAATAACGTGTAATGTTTCCAACAAGATTTGTTCTAGAGCTATAATTATGAATAATGTATAAGTTTTATAATATAACAGCAATACTTCTACAAAGCAACGTTTTTCAAAATGTGCTCCACGGACGTCATGGGTTATCTCAGGCTCCGTGATGAAATTTTAGGATATTCCTTAGTATTTGTTCTTCACGCTTTAAAATAGCACCAGTAACTAGGATTGTTGCCAATTTCAAATGTAAATAAAGGACATTTGCCAAAGGCGCAGCCAGATAATGTAAAGTATACAGTTTGTTTTAAAAGTTGTAAAATTTAACGGTCGTTAGTGAAAGTTCATAATATTAGTGTGAAAATGTTATTAGGGCTCCAGAATGTATTGTTTATGGAGCGAGGGCTTCTTCGATCTACAAAATTTACGAGCTCCTGCCATAAAGCATATATAAAATATTAACGTTAAAATTAAAACAGAAAGTGGTACTAGCGGCCCCAAATGGACTTGAACTGGGCAATGAACCAGCTACTAGTCTTCAGACAAGCGCGCAATTAGTCCTTCGGAAGGGCACGTGATAAAAGTGAGCGGTAGAAAAATAAAATCAACGGTTGAAATTAACTTATAGAGTAATCAGGTCAATGTATCAAAAGAATTGTAAAGCAATCAGGTCAACTGTTGAACAAAACTGTAGAGTAATAAAGTCAACGGTTGAACAGAATCTGTCGACGCACGCAATACCGGGCAGTATCTGCCGCGCACTCGATGGTAAAATAAGGAAGGAGAAGGTGCAGGAAGTGTTTCAGCTGATATTGCGTAATATTAACCATCATCACCACGAGAAGTGAGAGTGCTACCTCCGGGACACGGTGTTCAACAAGCAGGTCAGCTCCATTACTGCTCTTAGCGACCAAACTTTGAACTAATTAACGCAAACAGTGCAATAAACATGAATCGTGACTGAACATCAAATGAAATTGAAATTTTTATCGACATCATTTCCAACGATTATCTTGGTTTCCTGTTGTTCCCGTTGCGGTCCCAGTTTTCCACCGGATGAAATTTCCACGCCCCGATGACATGCCCTGAATTCCGAGCGGAGTCTTCTGC
Source organism: Timema monikensis (assembly GCA_902151445.1). Lineage (NCBI taxonomy): Eukaryota > Metazoa > Arthropoda > Insecta > Phasmatodea > Timematidae > Timema > Timema monikensis. The sequence continues at coordinate 62,219 of CABFVZ010003829.1, read as the reverse complement.
ACTCTTCCTGGTCTTTTAAAGAAAGAGTGTTATTAAATCTCCCATGATGCACACTTGCTGGTCTCTTAGAGCAAAAGTGTTACTAAACCTCCCATAATGCACTTTTCCTCGTCTCTTAGAGCAAGAGTGTTACTAAATCCTCCCATAATGCACTCTTCCTCGTCTCTTAGAGCAAGAGTGTTACTAAACCTCCCATGATGCACTATTCCTCGTCTCTTAGAGCAAGAGTGTTATTAACCCTCCCAAGATGCACTTGGTGGGAAGGTGGTTTATCAGTTGGCGCGTCTCCAAGACTTGTTGTCTGTTTGGTTTGTTTTGATTGAGTAGTGCCGCGTGGAGCAGCTGGTGGAGATATACAGGGTGGTTCAAAGAGCAGTCATGTTCTCTAGGAGTTATACAGGGTGGTTCAAAGAGAGGTCATGCTCTTTAAGGATATAGAGGATGGTTCAAAGAGAGGTCATGTTCATTAGCGGATATACATAGTGTTTCAAAGAGAGTTTATGTTATCAGAGAGATGTACAGGGTGTTTAAAATATAGTTTTAATAAAGATAGTGTTTTAAGATGACACCACTTTAGGTGAAATTTTTTCTCATTGGTGGCTTGCAACCTACTAAGTAGGTGGGGTTGGGTGATGAGGGTACCTAGTGTCATCAACAGTGGTTTGGAGGACGTGTGTGGGGCTGTGGGGGGAGGGGGGTATTGGGGGCATAGTTTGACAAGAAGTACTTAAGCCAACTTTAAAATGATTTTAATTTTCTAATAATTGATAATACCTACTGAAAATGAAATCCTAACAAATAATGGCAATTAAATATGAAAATTATTTTGTAAAAATGTCAAACGATTGAAGAAGATGTATTATAATATCCAGTCTACAGCAAGACCCGACGTTAGTGACACATTCAACCACCTAGCGCTGTAGTAGATACGTAAGTGTGAGAAGAGAATTGTAATAGCTGGTGTTACTGTTATGGTTTCATTTGATATTTATGTTGTTAACATCCTCGGGAGAAATTAAACTCAAAGGGAAACTTTAGAACTTTGGACATCTCAAACGCATCCACCACATTTAAATAGGTGAACTTTAAAAAATAATAATTCTAAACTAAACATTTCCAACCATCCATCTTTATAAATAATATTAGGATCCAGCACAATATATCGATATAAAATACATCAATTTATTTACAAAAACATATATTTATATCGAGGTTATATTATGCGATCAATTGACCGATGTGTTTCATATAACGAACTATAATTTAAAGCATGTGAACCAAAATAAACTGAACTATATTTTTCTGGTTTTTTTTTCCCAGCACCGCGTCCTACTACCCGTTTGGGTTAAACGTTTTAGGGATTATGAAATACTCGCATTTGCGTGTAAGGAAATCGAGATTCGAACCTGGATATCCCCAGCATCGGAAGTCTAGTCTACTGCAAGAATAGCGCCTTAGACTATGCTACCACCGAAACGGGTTCTGTTTTTATTGACCGAGTCAATTTTTTTTAGAAATTATTGTATTAAACTTGTCAGGTTTTTTTCAACAGCTAAATAAAAACATTAAAAATTGAATAAAGCTACGAAGAAAATTAGTAGAGAACAGCAGCCATCTTAAATACCGCCGTTACAGTTCGACCGACCAATATAATTATATTAGAGATGGGTCGAATCCACTATTTCTCGAATCAGAATCCTAGCAAATTGTTAGAAATTTTAATGATTTGATTTACAAATAGACCTACATCACACAATATAGGCCTAAACTGTAAATTAAGATTTATTTCAATCAAGCTTTCAATTTTAATCAACCCCAACCACCCCTCGCAAAATACAGGTTAAAAAATCCAGCCAAATTAAACAATCTAGACTCATATTATCGTTTAAAAACCAAATCAATCAAAATTTGAGTGTCTTTTAGTTATTTTTAAAAGTGTTGTTAGAACGAGTTAAGTTTCTNAGACTCATATTATCGTTTAAAAACCAAATCAATCAAAATTTGAGTGTCTTTTAGTTATTTTTAAAAGTGTTGTTAGAACGAGTTAAGTTTCTAAAAAAAAAAAAAGTGAAATAAACAGATTAGGCCTACAGTAGCCCCATGGTTTCTTTGGTGCTGACTGACAGCTCACAGTTGACTTCTGACAGTCAACATTTAGGTATATACCTAAATTTTGACTGTCGGAAGTGACAGCTGCTAAACACATGTTTTTGCAGATCATATGGTTCGGCGTAGGGATACATAATTTGGGCTAGTAACTTTTCAAAGCTTTCAACTGTCAGCTGTGAGCTGTCAGTCAGCACCAAAGAAGCCATGGGACTACTGTAGTTATCCTTTGATCAACTTTAATAATCATTGAAGGATTATAATTTATTTTATTAAGATAGCAAAAATAAAAATACAAACGGATATTTTTAATAAAGACATGCTTAACAATTAAACATACATTGGAAATAGTGAACTCGCCTAAGTAGGCCTATGTTTTATTATTTTCTAATATATCCATTATCTATCTTCGCGTAGAAAACAAGAAATATATTCGATTCTTGCGATATATCTATTTCTGAGATTACATTATATTTAAAACACTAACATAATTTCGACTACATTATGTTCATTCCCATTTTATAAGGCAGAACTACATTTGAATATTTTTACAACTACTTCAATAACATATTTAAAACAATAATAAACTCTATAGGCCTAAGTTAAAATCAATTTAAAAACAAATAATGAATTAGAAAGTCATTATTTGATTCTTAAAACTCGAGAGTGCTTACTAAGTGATCAGATTACCTGAATAGATTTTAAACAAACAATCGATATAAGATACGTAGGCCGGTAGGCATAAATAAAGTTTTATCGCTGTCTGACTGTTGACAGTATTTATTTTTCATGAAACTCAACAAAATGATTAACTTAGGGTATTAGATTAGATTAGGTTAGATTTTCCACGCCTAACATTTTTTTTAATAATGATTTTATTCATGCTAATCTCTTTTGTAAGACAAAATAAATATTAAGGATTAAGGTGTGTTTTTCAAGTAGGCCTAACTATGTAGTTTTTTTGATTCAAAATATTATGGTTTGTCTATGAGGTGAAAGATTCGAGCATCGAATCCAGTAAAACACCGAATTCTCGAATCTCGAATACTTGTCAGTATTCGGTGGATTCTAGGATTCGAAGATTCGAGTGGCCCATCTCTAAATTTTTTATATATATATATATATGAAACAACCTCGATATAATCTTATCGATACATCGAAGCTTTTTCTCTCTCTCTCTCGATATATATACACCTTGCGATATAGCAAATGCTTGGCACCGCATCTTACTACCCGTTCGGTTTATACGCTTAAGTACTAATTACTCTAATGGATTAGAAATTGGGAAGGTTGAATAGAGAAGAAGTTAGCCCGCATTTGCGTGGAAGGAGAGTGAAAAACAATTAGGAAAAATACCACTAGCAGATCACCCGAGCGAGATTCAAACCTCGATCTCCCCATCCTCGGCAGTCTAGCTGAACACGAAACTAGCGCGTTAGCCAACTACGCCACCGAGGCGGGTGATATAGCAAAATTAATGGATATAATAAGGAAAATTGCCATCCATAACGTGATGCTAGAGAAACTAAGGTCCGTTTCTTCTGGCCCTGTTAGTCTTGTGTTTGTTAACACCCAACAAAACTTCAGGAAGGGCACCTGAAGAGCTGGACGACGTGAATGATGCGACAGTTGTCAATGTTAGACGTCAGCTTGATGAACACGGTCTATTTGGCAACAGCGTGTCTTGTCTGAGGATCACACATTATGTTCCACTTACTGGCTGGTGTCACATGATAGTTACTCGCTCTGTACGTGCAACAGCGGCCTTAGTCAGTCCTGGCGTAAGTTGAGGGGGTTGAGCACCCTCTCATTTTATTTTGGAAGGGCTTGAACTATCTTCAGGAGCCCCTAGCCAAATATATCCCAAATATATTCAAAACATAATCGCACCCTGGCGAGTAATATGACACAACTCAAAAATCTATTATTTTGAGTTTAGACCACAGGGAGATGCACCATGTTAGTTGACATCCATTCCAAGTAAAACACGACCCATTTGTAATTCCAAATCCAGCCCCCAGAGGGTAGGTGTGTCACTTTTATCTTGATTTGATGTAGCATTCGTTTCATCATGAACAGTGTCACTTCAGAGTTGAAACATGGAAGTCTAGTGTTTGTTTTTGAAGAAAAACGACATATTTTGGGACAAAACTATAATTTAAAAAGTCTCAAATTGGATTATACTTGCAAAAATGTGCAAGAAAAGTGACAAAGCTATTACTCAGAGAGCTACAAATATGAAACAATAAATTAAGTTGAGCTATAAAAGATATGTACTTTTATCAGCTTTGTGATATCGTGAATTCGTGATAACAAGAAATGATCGAAATATCAATAATACATTAAAGTTAAACTATACTCCACATTATAACCAGAGATTTTTTTCCTAATGCTAAATGAGTGTTCGCAATTTTGATACAACTTTTTATTATATTGTTTTTTCCACTCCTGAGAAAAAGCATTTTTTGGAGTTGTGACACTTTTCTCACAAGGGTACGAATCTATAACATTATTTTAAATCATAGTTTAACCAACATAGTTAAACAATGATCATGGCGATAAGTTAATATTTGTCAAGAGAACTCACCATCATGAGTAACAGCTAGTGCCTAGTTTGAACATTTGAAGTAATGATGGCCTAAGGAGTGTGAAAATATCGGACGACACGGTTCGGGGTGGCACGGCTCGTAGCTAACCCACTATAGACAGTCAGCACGGCACGGCTCGTAAGCCCACTATAGACAGCCGGCACGGTACGGCACGGCTCGTAGCTTGCCTACTATAGACAGACGGCAAGGCACGGCTCATAGCTTGCCCAATATGGACAGTCGGCACGGCGCGGCTCGTAGTTAGCCCACTATCGGCAGCCGGCACAGAACGGCTCGTAGCTTGCCCAATATGGACAGTCGGCACGGCGCGGCTTGTAGTTAGCCCACTTTCAACGGCTAGCGCGGCATGGCACCGGACCAGCCTAAATGTTTGTAGAAATTCCTTCTAAGTTCCAGTTGCAATGGAGAGTTTATCCGAAGAGTAGTTAATGATAGTGGATGCAATTTGTGCGGATGAGGAAGGTCGTGATAAAAGAAAGTGTCATAAACACAGTTTCTGGGTGCATGAAATATTTAAGAGGATGGAATGTGGTTAATTTCACCATATGTTCCCAGATCCCAGATATTGTACTTTCGTATGTCACATTATTTCTTATTATACACAAACAATTTCACCTCCTCGTGTGCCGTGTCGGCTGTTCCTCCTTAAGGTTTTGCAGTTTTGACAGCAAAACATTTCTTTGTCCAAAATAAATAAAATATTGCTCCAGTAACAACGTTTAGTTTTAATTTTCTTCACGACAATTGTTGAATATCTGTTAAGGATGTTCTGGAATTTAATGATCACTTTTTATCTTCATTTAAAAAAAATTCTTATCTGATGCCGCTGTTCTCATGACAGATATTCAACAACTGTTGATATCACCGTGGGAAGAAAATTAAGCTAAAAGTTGGTCACAGGAGCAATATTTTATTTATTTTGGCAAAAAAAAAAGTTTTCTATAGAAACTGCAAAAACACTGGCCTTTTCTCGCGTCCCCTACAACCCCACCTTAACTGTGCCGTCACGGCAAGTAAAGATAGGATTTCCTATGTTAATTTATTTACGTTTTATTCGGCGGGTTTTAAATAAATAACTCCAAGGTGTGAGCCCGTAAGTGAGCTATACCGACCGAGCGGCCGCCACCGTTACTGTGGATTCACACGTTCGCCGAAAAACTAGATCAGAACAGAAACGTGGTCACGTGACGCGCTCTAAGCCAATCACAAGATTTCCGCGAGCTGTTCTGCTGAAGTTCAACTAATCTCTACTTTGTCCGCTGTGCTCGAGATGTTCGGCACAGGAGAATCAATCAGATCTCAGAACCGACCATCTCTAATTAGTGCGCATGCTCTCTACAACCAGAAGCAAGCAGACAGTACGTTGACCGTTGTGAGGGGATTTGAAATAACTCGTTAATATAAAGCGTGTTTATTGATGTATTGGATTATGGCACGAGACAGAATTATAATTTGAAAACATCCATCGGGAGAATTGTCTAAAATATGTGTTTATCCTCTAGAAAATAAAATATGTTGATAATCTGCTGTTTTAAGTTAGCGTTGCAATGCATCATGGGTGCACTTAAAGAATGTGAATTACTGTGCAGATTCTGCTTTCTATTTTTCAGCGAGCGTGTGAATCAAGCTTTAGCGATAATAGTGCTAACGTTTGCCGAGAGAAGGTACCATGTGGTCTCAGTTTTCTAAACCAGAGCTGCTACTCCTTTATTCAAGTAGTTCCTCTTATTAAAGATATAACATTGAAACAAAAACACAAATTATTTTATAAAAAGAGTTACATTAACATAAAATAAGTCTATAACTCAGGTTATTTGATTTACTCACAAGAATGTCCAGTAGGAATCTTGAGGACAGGATGTGAATAAAATAAAAAGTACGCGTGGAAGTAAATTTCTGGATAGAATAGGAAACAAGGAAAAGGTAGTTTTGATATGTAAGACAATCTGTTCAGGGGCAAATAGTAGGACGAAGCCCATAGACAAGAGGCATATCAGGGTGAACTATTACTGCTTCTCTTTCTCTTTCTACTTCGTACATTGGCGTCTAAGTGTGATAGCGCTAATGTGCTCAAGTGCGTCTAGTTTAGATGCAACCCGCTTCGCAAAATAGTTTCGAAATCTTCAAGTAGGCAACGCCGTTAAGTGGTACGACTGAGGTCACCACATGTGAAATAAAATAGCAATAAAAAAATCTAACATTGGCGAACAAATAAACGGCAAAAAAAAATTAAGCTTAATTAATTACTAATATATTTCTCCGAACCCAAGCTCTTTTTTTTTTAATACCTTTAATATGTTTTTGTTGTCTTAATTATTCACAGGAGGATTGCGGTCGAGTAAGTTTATGTTATGGTTAGAGGTTTTGGAGTGGGTCGCTCAAAGATTCTCAGCGTAAATAGTAGAGCGCAAAAAAAAAAAAAAAGTTCGTCACCGCTGAATTTGATTAAGAGCCAGATAGGAATTGCTACAGTAGCCCCATGGCTTCTTTGGTGCTGACTGACAGCTCACAGCTGACTTCTGACAGTCAACATTTAGGTATATACCTAAATGTTGACTGTCAGAAGTGACAGCTGTTAAACACATGTTTTTGCAGATCATATGGTTCAGCGTAGGGATACATAATTTGGTATGGTAACGTTTCAAAGCCGTCAGCTGTGAGCTGTCAATCAGCACCAAAGAAGCCATGGGGCTATTGTACTTTCATATATGCATGCATCAAGTCATGTGATCTGTCGTTGTCACTTTCAAGACCGATAAATAGCACTGTCTACCTCAGCGGTCATGGCGTAAAGTACTCGCATCTAGACCCGATGTTCGTGGGTTCAAACCCAGCCGGGGTTCGACGGAATTTTCTTGTGCGATAGTAAATCCGTCGGTCCCATGTCTATTGTGGCATGTAAAAGAACCACACTTCCTCCCCTAGTATGTGGGATTTCTACCAGATGGTGCAGGCAGCTCTAACCAGCCAAAGGGGAGTTCCGGAAGGAAATCCCATCAAACCAAACTTGGGTTGTTGTTGAAGAAGAAAATACAAATAATAAAGTAAATTGTTATCAATGTTTGTATTTTCTAAATTGGTTTTCTTGCCGTGTTCTTGAATATGTGCCCGGAAAAGGGAACTTGGACCCCCCAGCAGTGGGGACTGCAGACCCTGCCCGACACTAGTTCCACTAAAGGTCCACGTTCCAGACCACGACCGAGGCCGGTGTGTCACAATGTCAGCTGACGTGTATGTGCGCAAGTGGAGACGGTTTCACGACGCGGAAACATAACAATATATTACTTCCGGTGTTGCCAGACTTTGCGCGTGTTGGAAGCAGGTGCGAATAGCCTCCCGCCCCTCTTTCATTCAATATACTTGACTGAGGGTTCGGGGAGAGGGGTGGGGGGCACATTCTCTACCGGGGATTCAACCTAGTCCTACAACCTTTCCCTCTTCTTTACATTCGATGTAGGTCCATGGTGCACCGGGAGCTGTTTGAGACACTGCACCTACAGACAGATTACTAATGTACTGCGCATGTTTAAACGGCCATGACGTCATTTGGGTCACAAAATATTGCATCCATGTTCAAGGTCGTATCAATGGGTTAAGGACCCCAATGTAATTTGGGCGGTTCATATCAAGGACGGATACAGGGTCTGTTGTTTGGGGGGTAGGGGAGGGGGAATTGGTTTTCATTAGATCCTTTCAAATATACATTTAATAATTATTACAAAGATATTAATATTGCTAGTTTATAAAAATAATTTTAACTAAGAATTATATTAATAAAAAGAGGATTTGTAAGAAAAAATGATTTTGACTATCACATTTGTAATTTTACCACAAAAAGTCATTGTCACGTATTCTAGTATTAATTGAAAAATATGTAATTAATACAAATAAATTGGTTATCAATTATCATACTAATCTTAGTAATCTAATTACTGGAGAGTTAGGTTTTAAGCCACTTGCTTTTCTGCACGTTGGATCTAAGTTGAAGAGTAATGTAAGAGAAAGGGCGATAAAGTTAAGTAATTATTTACAACATTAAGATATTGGTTTCAATATTTTTTATTATTTCCCATACAGAGGGGTGGCGATGACAGGGGAGGGGGACGATCTCCCTCATACCATCCCCCTTTGATCAACACTATAAGTATAAAAACATTTATTGACTATTTCTATAGTAATACTTTCTAGCGGACACCCTTTCCCCCTTGAAAATTTATCTTTCTACGCTCTTGGACAAGTTACTTTTTTAATGTATTTACATTTGTCGTGTCTAATCTGCGAGTTGAATCTATTAATAGTCTCTTAACTTGTGTGCGCGCGTTGATAGAACTGATAATGAAACAGTCGACCCTGCCATCTTGCGAGAGTTATCAGAGCTGTTCCCCCTCTCCCCCTCCTAACCCGAAACACGACGCGACGCGCCAAGACAGAGTTCAGTTCAGTCGCAGCGAGGCGTGCTTGTAGTGTGTTTGTTGTGAGTGGGTGTGACGTCATGTGCCTAGCATAGTGCGAGGATGGTGGACTAGATGCAGGCGCTGATACTGGTGCTGCTCCTGCTGGGAGGAGGCGCGGTGGACGCTATCCTCACCCAATCGTCCACCCTGTGCGACGCGGACAACTGCCGGTGTGAGAGTACTACCCTGGCATGGGGGAGAGTTACATGCTCTTGTCTGCCGGGCGACAATCAGGTGGGTAGGCCTGGAGGTACTAGGGCTTGTGGAGACTGTGTTACAGGAACTAAGACTAGTAGAAACTGTGTGACGGGAGATGGGACTAGTTGAGACTGTGATAGCAGCAGGGAATAGTAGAGATTGCGTGACAGGAGCTAGGACTAGTAGAAACTGTGTAACTGGAGCTAGGACTAGTAGAGACTGTGTGACAGGAGCTAGGACTAGTAGAAACTGTGTAACTGGAGCTAGGACTAGTAGAGACTGCGTGACAGGAGCTAGGACTAGTAGAAACTGTGTAACTGGAGCTAGGACTAGTAGAGACTGCGTGACAGGAGCTAGGACTAGTAGAAACTGTGTAACTGGAGCTAGGACTAGTAGAGACTGTGTGACAGGAGCTAGGACTAGTAGAAAATGTGTAACTGGAGCTAGGACTAGTAGAAACTGTGTGACAGGAGCTAGGACTAGTATAAACTGTGTAACTGGAGCTAGGACTAGTAGAGAGACTGCGTGACAGGAGCTAGGACTAGTAGAGACTGTGATAGCAGCAGGGAATAGTAGAGACTGCGTGACAGGAGCTAGGACTAGTGGAGAGACTGCGTGACAGGAGCTAGGACTAGTAGAGACCGTGATAGCAGCAGGGAATAGTAGAGACTGCGTGACAGGAGCTAGGACTAGTGGAGATTGTGTGACAGCAGCAGGGATTAGTGGAGATTGTGTGACAGGAGCTACGAGTGGAGTAATACTTGTGGATACTACTGACTACTGAGGTCGTGTATGAATACAACTTGTTAGAGACTGACTACTGAGATTGTGTATGAATACAACTTTCAGAAATTGACTACTGAGGTCGTGTATGAATATAACTTGTAGAGACTGACTACTGAGATTGTGTATGAATACAACTTGTGGATACTTGACTATTGAGATTGTGTATGAATACAACTTGTAGAAACTGACTACTGAGGTCGTGTATGAATACAACTTGTGGATACTTGACTACTGAGATTGTGTATGAATACAACTTGTGGATACTTGACTACTGAGGTTGTGTATGAATACAACTTGTAGAGACTGACTACTGAGGTCGTGTATGAATACAACTTGTAGAGACTGACTACTGAGGTCGTGTATGAATACAACTTGTAGAGACTGACTACGTAGGTTGTGTATGAATACAACTTGTAGAAACTGACTACTGAGGTTGTGTATGAATACAACTTGTAGAAACTGACTACTGAGGTCGTGTATGAATACAACTTGTGGATATTTGACTACTGAGATTGTGTATGAATACAACTTGTAGAAACTGACTACTGAGGTCGTGTATGAATACAACTTGTAGAGACTGACAACTGAGGTCGTGTATGAATACAACTTGTAGAAACTGACTACTGAGGTCGTGTATGAATACAACTTGTAGAGACTGACAACTGAGGTTGTGTATAAATACAACTTGTAGAGACTGACTACTGAGATTGTGTATGAATACAACTTTCAGAAATTGACTACTGAGGTCGTGTATGAATATAACTTGTAGAGACTGACAACTGAGGTTGTGTATGAATACAACTTGTAGAGACTGACTACTGAGGTTGTGTATGAATGCAACACTTGTGATTCAGTTGTTAGCTGGGACCTAGAATTGTGGAATACAGCAATCACGCACCGTTGATCACGCACTAACGCTCGCAGGGAGGGGTAGGGGGGTGGCCACGTGGAGATGCACGAACCACGAACTAGAGTGATTCCTTTGTTAGAGAATGTGGAGGTGTATACTTTGCTTCATTATTAATTATTTTCACGAATATATTATTTGAAAGCCGGAATGAGGCTCATTTCAATATGAGGATAATTCAGTTTTGTGTTGGAAGTGGCCTGAATGAACTCTAGATCTAACTCCCCCTCCTAATCCCGCCCCGGGAGGTAAACAAGGTGGTCTTTGTACCTCAGCAGTCGAGGTGTGATGGCAGCTTCCTCTCTAAACAGATACTCCCCTCTCTGTCAAAGGAGCGGCAACCAACAGTGCTGGGATACTGCTGTAAGGTGAGACATTCCAGTCTATAGAGGAGTCACACTGCCTCTTAGACGTGTTACAGTGTTCTTAGACGTGTTACAGTGTTCTTAGACTGTGACACTTAGTCTAGACGTGTTACAGTGTTCTTAGACGTTGTGACACTGCCTCTAGACGTGTGACACTGCCTCTAGACGTGTTACAGTGTTCTTAGACGTGTGACACTGCCTCTAGACGTGTTACAGTATTCTTAGACGTGTGACACTGAGTCTAGACGTGTTACAGTGTTCTTAGACGTGTGACACTGCCTCTAGACGCGTTACAGTGTTCTTAGACGTTGTGACACTGCCTTTAGATGTGTTACGGTGTTCTTAGACGTGTGACACTGCCTCTAGATGTTTTACAGCGTTCTTAGACGTGTGACACAACCTCTAGATGTGTTACAGTGTTCTTAGACGTGTGACACTGAGTCTAGACGTGTTACAGTGTTCTAAGACGTGTGATACTGCCCTCAGACGTATGACACAACCATAATATATGTTACACTACCTATAGAAGTGTGACACTGCCATTAGACCTGTCACACTAGCTTTGGACGTGTGACAACGTCCCTAAATATGTACGTATGGTGGACACGTAACATTCTCAAGCTGCCATGCGGGGCATTGTCATGTCCCTCCAATGCACACCAACAACTGGGCAAGGGAACACCACGGTGTGTTAGCTCACGTGACTGCACTGTAATCTGAGCACGCAACATACAGTGCCAGGGGCAGCTATCAACTTGACACGAGGTTACAGCTCAGGGATGTTTGTTATCACTTGACACGAAGTCGCTGCTCAGTTTTCGAAATTGTATACGTTCATAAGATGCTTAGGTTTCATCTGATCTCTACAGTGCACACCCAACACATTGGGCGGTATTGCAAGGACGTTAGTGAATGCTTGGCGGACCGATCGTGTGGTCTCGAGCACACTCGCTCCACCTTTTAACCAGTGATGACGAAAAAAAAACCACGCTAGTGTTCACTTTGACAAGTTCTTGCATATGGCCCATAGTATAACCAGCACTAGCACACCCAGCACACTAGTATAGCCAACACTAGTACAGCCAGCACACTAGTATAGCCAGTACTGGCACATCCAACACATAAAATAGTCTGATCTGGCACACCCAACAAATATTATAACCAGCCCTAGAATCATCCAACACAGTATATCCAGCCTTAGCACACCCAGCACACTAGTATAGCCAGCACTAGCACACCCAGCACACTAGTATAGCCAGCACTAGCACAGCCAGCACACTAGTATAACCAGCACTAGCACACCCAGCACACTAGTATAGCCAACACTAGTACAGCCAGCACACTAGTATAGCCAGTACTGGCACACCCAACACATGGTATAGCCAGCACTGGCACATTCAACACACTAGTATAGCCAGCACTAGCACACCCAACACATAAAATAGTCTGATCTGGCACACCCAACAAATATTATAACCAGCCCTAGAATCATCCAACACAGTATATCCAGCCTTAGCACACCCAGCACACTAGTATAGCCAGCACTAGCACACCCAGCACACTAGTATAGCCAGCACACTAGTATAGCCAGCACTAGCACACCCAACACACTAGTATAGACAGCACTAGCACACCCAACACACTAGTATAGCCAGCACTAGCACACCCAACACACTAGTATAGCCAACACTGGCACACCCAATACACTAGTATAGCCAGCACTGGCACACCCAACACATGTTATAGCCAGCACTGGCACACCCAACACATAATATAGCCAGCGCTGGCACACCCAGTTCACTGTTATAGCTAGTGCTGGCACACCCGGTTCACTAGTATAGCTAGTACTGACACACCCGGTTCACTAGTATAGCTATTGCTGGCACACCCAGTTCACTAGTATAGCTAGTACTGACACAGCCAGTTCTCTAGTATAGCTAGTACTGACACACCCAGTTATCTAGTATAGCTTGTACTGACACACCCAGTTCATTGGTATAGCCAGCACCAGCGTCTGTGAGTGATGGAGGTACTAGTCTCAGAAGCTTCTTGTTGTTCATTGAAAGCTCACTGCTCTCAATAAATAAATACAACTCCTTTGAGTGTGGAGCACCTGACAGTGATAACAACACCTAGATAAGATAACACAGGTATCATCATGAGCAGAGCCACATTAACCCTGGGAGACAAGTCACCATCATTTATTATGACTATCTGGATTCTAAGAAAGAATACTCTTTCCTTGAGTGGGAGCTTGGTAACATTTCATTTTGAATGCCAGTGATCTCCAGAAATAATTATTGTTCTAGTAGTTCTCAAATTTTATTCACTTTTCTTTAAACAAAATTAGCAACAGGGCTCAGATTCAATGCTGATTAACTGTTCAACTCTTGTGGCCCAAGAGGGTTTTGGGTTCAGTGTCGATAAGCTGTTCAATACTTGTGGTGCAGCAAAGCTTAGGTTCAATGCCAATCATCAACTGTTCAACTCTTGTGGTACAACAGAGCTTAGGTTCAATGCCAATCAACTATTCAACTCTTGGGGCACAACAAGGCTAAGGTTCAATGCTGATCAACTGTTCAACTCTTGTGACATTCAAAGTGGAACACTATTCATCCAGAAATTACTCTATAATCAAGAACCTCGTCAACTCTGAGCTAGACTTTGAGACACATGTCTTATCACATGTCATCCATCCTGCAGTCTGTCTCTGTCACAACCATCTCAGGAAGTTGGCGACACTGACGAATCTATACTCTTGCCTGCCAGCAAGAAACTATTCCTGGGAAATGCTTGTCACGGAAAACGAGTGTATTTAGGTCACCACAACCTGCCCCAATGAGCAACAGAGGGAGTGTTGTAATCACTTCCAACATAATAATAATAATAATAATAATAATAATACCCCTTCATGTCCCTAAAGTTTGCTAGTTCCCTGGCATGGGTGTACAAACGTTGATAAACTAGTATTTAACTGGCCCAAATCTCAAACAAAGCAGACATGCAGACTGATTGTCACAAACACAAATAAACAGAGAATTGACAGAAATGATCAAACTTTAGCAAATTTTACTGAACTTGATCCAACTCAACATAATCTCTCTAAAGACCAACAGTGTATGGTACAGAGTTACAAAACATAACAAATCGGGGGAAAGGATCATTTGTGTAATAATGCAGAGTATCTCTCATTGAGTTGTTTTTCAGGATCTGGTACTGTCAGTGAGTTCTTGTGTTCCAGGAGGAGCTGGTACTATCAGTGAGTTCTTGTGTTCCAGAAAGAGCTGGTATTATCAATGAGTTTTTGTGTTCCAGGAGGAGCTGGTACTATCAGTGAGTTCTTGTGTTCCAGGAGGAGCTGGTACTATCAGTGAGTTCTTGTGTTCCAGAAGGAGCTGGTATTATCAATGAGTTTTTGTGTTCCAGGAGGAGCTGGTATTAATGAGTTCTTGTGTTCCAAGAGGAGCTGGTACTATCAGTGAGTCCTTGTGTTCCAGAAGGAGCTGGTATTATCAATGAGTTTTTGTGTTCCAGGAGGAGCTGGTATTAGTGAGTTTTTGTGTTCCAGGAGGAGCTGGTATTATCAGTGAGTTTTTGTGTTCCAGGAGGTGGTGCTAAGGTCCACAGGCACATTAAGGATCCCATCCACCACCACCTCGCTCCGAGTAGAGAATTGCACCACTGTCAGAGTGGAGAAAGAGGCATTGAAGGGTCTGTCCAGCCTGAGGCAAATAGAGCTATCCCACATACCCGTCTTGGTCCTGGAGTCCTACAGCTTCCAGTGGAATGAGAGCACCATCTTGGAGGGCGTGGCCCCCCGAGGCATAGAGGTGCGAATCACCAATTGCAGTATGACCGCAGTCCCCAGCTACACTTTTAAGGGCAGGATAGAGAGTATCGTGCTGACCAATGTCAGGATCCTCACTGTCGAGACGTTCGCCCTGGCCAGCCTACACGGCACAGAGCGGGTACACATCATGGGTTGTGAAGTGGAGACCTTCCAAGCGCAAGCGTTCAAGAAGTTCTCGGTGCAGTCCTTGTTGCTAGAGGGGGGTAGGCTGGGGGGCACACTCCCCAGCCGGACTATCGTGGATCTAGAGGTGCACCAAGAGGTGTTGATCAGGGGAGTCACCTTCCCCGAGCTCCGTAGCTCCGCCCTCATGCTCCACTCCCCACTCTCGTTTCGTATGCAGGACTGTCGTGTGGGACACATGGAGGGCGAGGCCCTCAAAGTGGTTGCCCGGGGCCCAGTGATCCTCCAGAACAACGAATTTGAGTCCCTGGATGCTGGCGCCTTCTTGGGGCTGAGCGCTCCATTGGGGTTTGTGGCACGCCATGGTAGACAGGAATTCATCTTCGAGAACAACACAGTGCACAACTTTGTAAACCGATCGCTGATTGTGGACGGCGAGTGCTTTGCCCCTAGGTTCTACCGTGTGTATGTCAAACACACATGTTCATGTGAGGGTCTGGACACCTGGGACTTCCAGTTGACAGTGAAGCCGTCTGACGGACGGCGGACCGACGTATTGGGCGGGTTTTGGTGCCGTCAGGAGTCGAGACCCGGACTGGAGACCCGTGTTCATTAGATTTCAAGAGTACAATGGCTACCACTGTGGCTACACCACCAGGAACCTGTACGTCTTCATTGGGGTGATCGTGGCCAGCCTGATTGGGCTGCTCGCTCTGGCAATGCTCATCATATTCCTATGGAGAAGACGGGCTTCCCACAGAGACAAGGAGTGGATCAATATACCTGCAGGAGATGATGTCAACAAAGGGGGAGTAGCCCCTAGGATCAAGATGGTGGTGCCTGACGGTCGCACCTACAAGGAGACAGAACTACACGTCATAGTGGAGAGGGCCGAGCCAATCAAAGACCAAAACTACAGCCCTGAGGGACGCAGGTGAGACCGGGAGACATGTGTGTGACTCGTACAATGGTTACCACACTGTTGTTGAGAAACAATGGTTACCTCACAGCTGTTGCGGATCATTGGTTTCCACATGGTTGTTGTAAGACATTAGTTACTTCACGGCTGTTGTGAGACTTTGGTTACTACATGCCTTATACGAAACATTGGTTATGGTCGTTATAGTATATTGGTTACCACATGACTCTTGTGAGACACTGGTTACTACACGCATGTTGCGAAACATTGGTTACCATATGGTTGTTGCAGTATATTAGTTACCACGTTTGTTGCGAGACATTGATTATCACACGGTTGTTGCTAGACATAGTTTACCACACGACTTTTGCAAGACTTATTAGGCTCGGGTGTGTGACAACTATTATAATGTTCCTAATTAATAACTATCAGAAATTTAGCAAATATACTTCCTTCCAACTTTTCCGAAGAATATTTTAGTTTAGTCAATAATCTCTGGCAGTGCCAGTGGTCACAGTTTGCTCTTGCAATTATCGACAATATTTGTAGTTGAATATAGTGATATAAACAATAAATTGACTATGAAACCTGACACAGGTGTGTGTGATGGACCTTTTAAGTGTGTATACAAGTTATTTGCGATATCATCAAATGATATATCAGCTCTTGGTTGGTCCTTCAAGATAAATTATGTCCTGTGTTTAGTTTGTAGCGGTATACAGGGGCAACATAGAGTCCAATATGTAGTCTTACGATAGCAACACTTTACTAGTGCACAGAGACACTAGGAGCGCTGGTGTCTATAAACCTAGGCTGTAAAGTTATATTGTAGGAGTTTCTCTTCACAGGTACAGTTAACACAAGTTAACTAATCTACTGTCAAGTACACAAATATTTCAACACATCCTTGCTGGTTCACAAGAAACTATGTGTTTAAAAAAAAAGTCAATTCATATCATTTAGTTTTTTTGACTTGGAAATCTCTGTTAGAGATTAAAGCAGAAGCAATGGTGTTTTTTTTATTTCAAAATTTGTTTAACCCTTTTAGTGCCATTCTGGATTTGAATGCTATAAAAATTATGGCCATTTCATCATTTTTGCAAGAAAAATCGCCAAACTGTTATTTATGAAGTAATTTTTCAGATTGTAATAACATTTTTATCTGTATTCAAGCTAATCTTCTATGACAATTATAAAAAACACATTCAAGTTAACTTTTAAATCTAAACAAATAAAATAAAAAGGGCTTTATTATTATTATTATTATTATTATTATTATTATTATTATTATTATTATTAGCACCGCGTCTTACTACCCGTTCGGGTTATACGCTATGTGTAATGGTAGGGTGATTGTGAGATGAAATGAAGGACCTACAGTTTAACGTGGAATCCGAACCACGGTGGCGACCTGGCATTCAGGCTTTATTATTACTTTATTTTCAAAACTAAAGTTATTCCATACATTTAAAAAAAGGCTTTTCGATATTATTATACAGTAGTACATTAATTTTTTTATGAGAAATTATAGTTTGGGGTGTACACGACAAAAAAATAAGAAACCTTGCAATTTTTTTATTTGACATCTTACATTCAAAATAACCCCCATTGTAGCTGTACTGCCCTCCTGAGTGCTGTATTCCAGCATGCATAGCACTTGTAACGAGTGATTTATGTCGCCAACCTTATAGAAAATATAAAGAGGGGAATGTCCTTGTTCTAGTCACATACTACAACTCTTATCCTATCAGCTGACACCAGATATAGCGCAAATTTGGAAAGCTGAACTTATCGACTCGGGCACATTTTGTCAGCCCTCATGGCACTGAAAGGGTTAATATTCCACAGCAATTCATTTAATAAGAACTGCATTTCTTTATTATCAAAATAAATAATTTATAAACTGTGTTTTTTGGTTGTTTTTTTGTATTGAGGGTTGTGGCTAAAGGGTAATTCCAAGCCAAACTTCAATTGTCTATTTTGTGTTGAGGCGCCATAGACTGATGTCACTAGTCACTGTCCCTACCAGGTAGGCTTCTTGCATCACCCATGAGTGAGAGAGGAGTTGCAGGACTCAAACATATCATGATTGGTTGTAGATCACCCATGTAGAAGATAAGAGGATACATATCTGCTATCTTACTTGACAGGGCAGACCACAATTGGTGGTAAGGTGGGGAGGGAAAAGGGTTAACAAGTACAGTAGAAAGAGAAACATTAAGTACCTAGTCTAATAATATAAAGATGTACAGTTGCCTTCAAAAGTTTATCAAATGTAAAATAATGTGTTGTGATGTAATAAAATATTTCAGAAATATCAGCGCTTGAACAGTGTTTATTTAATTTGGAAAAAAAAAAAAGCTTCAGTGGTCTAAGGCGCTACTCTCTCAATATACTAGACCGCTGATGATGGGAAAATCAGGGTTCAAATTTTGGTCAGGTGTATTGAAGGGGTGGTTTTCCCTAAATAGTTTTCTGCTCTCCCTCCATGCAAATGTGGGTACACTTCCTTTAATTCAACCTTCCTTATCTCTAACTCACTTTAGTAATTAGTAGTATGTGTAAAACCGAAAACGCTAGTAAGACGCGTTGATAAAAAAAAAGCTTGCCTATAGTTTTCTATTGTTGGTGGTGATTTTCATCCGAGAGACATGCTGGTGCATTTATTTAAATTCTAACCCCCTCATTCTGTTCAACATGACTACATAATGTATAATCATTTATACACATTTGTTCCCTAATAAGAGAATAAGCCATAATTTGATTCAAAATTCACTGATGTTGAATAGTCAAATGTGTTCATTCCAAGCACAAGGTGGTGGAAGCCTTACAAAACACAATAGAATGTGGCCTTGATTTCTTGTACGTTATGAAATATATTCTAAAAACTTATATTTTAAGATGATTGTAAAAATGTGAGCATAAACTAGATCTGATAAAAAGTGCCAAGATGATTGTAACAGACTATCTCAATGAAGTGTTAGAGTGTTATAACACTTGAGCATTGTGAGTGCTGCCCTGGATGTAGCAATGATGTCAGACCCCATCCATTCCTAAATAAAACTCCCTCCCACGATGATGTAAATAAGTGTGACATCACAGCTCTCTGACCTTCCTCCACACTTGTCCAAATATAAACAAATGTTGAAACTGTGAGGAAGGTTTAAACTCTCTAAGCAATGTTGAGTTCACACCATGAATATTGACAAGTTTGTTGACGCCAACAATACACAAATACATGGCGATATACAAATAGCATTGTAAAACAAAAACTGAACCTGAAACACAATATATATCGCCATAACACATGTACACAGAATAGCACTAGGACTTGGTGTGTACATAGAATTATGCCGGAACATATGTACACAGAATAGCACCATGGCCTAATGTTTACACAGCATGGTGCCAGACCACATGGAACACAGAATGACACCAGGGCCTAGTATGTATAGCGCTAAAAGCTCAACGCTTTATTTACTCCTGGATTTAGCTTTAAGAATAAATTCACATAAAGGATCAAATGAAGCAATGATCATCAAGATAAGATGATGCAGTTACTTTAAGTTGTATATAGGACGACCAAAATACTGCTCTCTTTCAAAGAATATGTTCTAGTCTAGATGGACTGGACGTTTGGTAGTGCTACGCAAATATAAAAACATAAAACTCTTGTGCATCTAAGATAATGAAACTTTAATGTGTAAGGTTGTTATAGGTTTGATGTTATAAATAAAGGAAACTCAGAATTTTCTTCCAAGTGACTGTAAAATGTAATAGGAAAAATCTAGACTGAAACGATTTAATGCCTGTAATTAATATACAGTACAGTGGAATCTCCATTAACGTACACCTATGAATAGCTAAATCTTCTTTAAGGTGGACAGTTTAAATTTCTCCGGCAAAATAACATGGCTTCTTACAGTGAAACAAATTCTCAATAACGGAAACAGACACTGCTAGACACGCATATTTATGCTTAAAAATCTCTGGAAAGAGGACAAAAGTTGAAAACACCAGTTCAGATATTTTACTGTAGGAATGTTAGCAATGTCATGGTCTCAAGTAAAGTATGGGAGGTGCTGCCTTCCCCCCTCTAATCGAAGTTTCTAAAATAGCCTACACAGAAATGATTGAGGTATTTCAAGGTCATAGCTTCCACCCCTTCCGAGTTATTAGCAGGGATTGTTGAAAATATTTAGTCTGTACTCTGCGCTCTTAGTAAGTAAACTTGTGATTCTTCTGAGTTGTAACTTTATTTAAGTGGTACGTTTGGTCAGTTCTTAAAAGTCTAAAAAATTTAAGCATTTAACTTTTAAAGGCAAAAGAGAAGTTGGGATAGTGAGTTATAAAGAAGCTAAATGTTTGTGATTTGGCCACTAAATTTGATATGGGGAAAACTCGAATCAGTGACATTCTGAGGAATAAAAACAAAATTTTGAAATCTTGGGCCAAAATTGAAATTAAATTAAGTAAAAGATCATTTCCGAAAAGCAAGGACAAGCTGATGATAATGTGACATTTGAATAGTTCTGTCACACTATAGCCAATAACATTCCTTTGTTTGGGACATAAATTTGTAAAGAGGCATTGGAAATTGCTAGAAAATTGGGTTTGAGTGACTTTAAGGCTTCTGATGGTTGGCTGGAAAAGTTTGGAATTGGACATAATTATATAATGAAATTTATTTTCTTTACTTTTCGTCATATCCGCTTCGATGGCCGCGTGATCTAGCGTTGGGCTAGACTGCCGAAGACGGGGTTCAATCCCTGTCGGGTGTACTGAGGGTGGTGTTTCCTAAATTGTTTTCCATTCTCCCTCCAAGCAAATGTGGGTACACTTCCTTTCAATTGAATCTTCTTAATCCCCCACCCATTAGTGTAATTAGTACATAGGCATATAGCCTGAAAAGGTAGTTAGACGCGGAACTGAAAAAATATATATATATATATATATATAACTTTTCTTCATATAGGTCGTTTACAGTATGCTACGTACAATATTTTGTTATTACCGTAGTTATCCTGCAGCTGCAGTAATTATGTATATTGTTTTAGTTAATATCCCCAGTATATAGGCCCATATAGGTTAAACTGTGTTCAAGGTTATGATTTTTAAACATTCTAAAATTATTTTTCCAAATAACAAACTTTTGTTTGGTCCCGGATGATATCCGCTATAAAGAGATTTTACTGTAATAGTAATATAGGAAGCCATGTGACACACGCGTGGGCAATAGAAAGGCACATGACACACATGTGGGAAATAGGAAGACACATGGCAGGAACAACCGTGTGGGTCCTCAGTGTTCACCTACCATGCTATATACTAGTTAGTAAAACTGGCAATCAGATTCTAATGATATAATAAATGTTGTCTGCAAAATTTGTTTGTGAAGCGTCTGATACCCCCCTGAGAAGTGACCAGGAGACATAATCCCTACCTGAAGGGCAGTATACCCTCGAGGGCCTGAGAGATGGTTGGAGGGCTAGCCAAGGCAAACCCCTTCCCCAGCAGGGCTGAGTGGCTGTTGTACACTTGTTGAGCCAACTCCTCCAGTAGATCCAGGTCGTCATCCATCTCCTCGACTGAAACATTATGTGAACATAACACCTGCGCCCAATCCCTCTCCTCGACTGAAACAATATGTGAACATTAACACCTGCGCCCAATCCCTCTCCTCGACTGAAACAATGTTAATATAACACCTGCGCCCAATCCCTCTCCTCGACTGAAACAATATGTTAATATAACACCTGCACCCAATCCCTCTCCTCGACTGAAACATTATGTGAACATAACACCTGCGCCCAATCCCTCTCCTCAACTGAAACATTATGTGAACATAACACCTGCACCCAATCCTTCTCCTCGACTGAAACACTATGTGAACATAACACCTGTGCCCAATCCCTCTCCTCGACTGAAACAATATGTTAATATAACACCTGCGCCCAATCCCTTTCCTCGACTGAAACAATATGTTGAACATAACACCTGCGCCCAATCCCTCTCCTTGACTGAAACAATATGTGAACATAACACCTGCATCCAATCCCTCTCCTCGACTGAAACATTATGTGAACATAACACCTGCGCCCAATCCCTCTCCTTGACTGGAACAATGTATGAACATAGCACCTGCGCCCAATCCATAATTTTGTTTGATATGCTCATGAGGAGGTCTCCACTCACCTGATATGGGTGGCAGCAGTAGATCTTTCTTCATGAGTGATGCAGCACACATACCCCCCAGATAGGCCAGCTCTGTCTCCAAGTGCTTGAGACCATCTCCCGGGGTTAGGCCCCACTCGTATCCCACCACCAGGCAGCGGAACCCGTAGAAACACGACCGCTCCTCCTTGATGTAGTCAGACGCAGTTTCCAGTGAGAAGATCACTTCATTGCCTGAGAGACAAAGAAAACAGTTGCAAATAAAAGTTAATTGTAGCATTTTTTTGAATATACATACACAAAATAAAATGAGATTGGCTTTT